>JAJEJO010000631.1:479820-496833 GCA_020662805.1 Glaucomys volans
GCCAAAAACATACAATGGAGAAAAGATAGTCTCTTCAACAAATGGTGCTGGGAAAACTGGAAATCCATATGCAACAAAATGAAAAGAAACCCCTATCTCTCACCCTGCACAAAACTCAACTCAAAATGGATTAAGGACCTAAGAATTAGACCAGAGACCCTGCACTTAACAGAAGAATAAGTAGGTCCAAATCTTCATCATGTGGGCTTAGGACCAGATTTCCTTAACATGACTCCCAAAGCACAAGAAACAAAAGCAGGAATCAATGATTGGGATAGAGTCAAACTAAAAAGCTTTTTCTAGCAAAGGAAACATTCAGTGATGTGAAGAGAGAGCCTTCAGAGTGGGAGAAAATCTTTGCCACACACACTTCAGATAGAGCACTAATCTCCAGAATCTAGAAAGTACTCAAAAATCTTTACACCAAGAACACAAATAACCCAGTCAAAAAATGGGCCAAGGAAATGAGCAGACACTTTACAAAAAAAGATCTACAAGCAATCAACAGATTTATGAAAAAATGTTCAACATCTCTAGTAATAAGAGAAATGCAAATCAAAACCACCTTAAGATTTCATTTCACCCCAATTAGAATGTCTATTATCAAGAATACAAGCAACAACAGGTGTTGGAAGGGATCCTGCAAATTAGTGCAGCCACTCTGGAAAGCAGTGTGGAGATTCCTTAGAAAGCTCTGAATGGATCCACCATTTGACCCAGCTATCCCACTCCTTGGCCTATACCCAAAGGACTTAAAATCAGATTGCTACAGTGATGCAGCCACATCAATGTTCATAGCTGCTCAATTCACAATAGCTAGATTGTGGAACCAACCTAGATGCCCTTCAATAGATGAATGGATAAAGTAACTGCGGTATATATAAACAGTGGAATATTACTCAGCCATAAAGAAGAATAAAATCATGGCATTTGCAGTCAAATGGATGAAGTTGGAGAATATTGTGCTAAGTGAGATTAGCCAATCCCAAAAAACCAAAGGCTGAACGATCTGTCTGATAAGTGGATGATGATACATAATGTGGGGTGGGAGGGAGGCCAGAATGGAGGAAGGATGGATTGCAAAGAGGGAAAAGAGAGGTGGAGTCAGGGTGGGGAGGTTAGAATAATAACAGAATGAGACAAACATCATTACCCTATGTACATGTATGATTACATAAATGATGTGACTCTACTTTGTGTACAACCAGAGGAACAACAGCTGTACTCCATTTGTGTACAATGAATAAAATAAATTAATTAAAAAAAGAAATAATAATTTTGATTAGAATTACTTCATTCTAAAATGCCCATTATAAAAATTATAGACATTGAGATGTCTCAAAAACCAGAATCAAGATGACATAGGTCCATTCTGAGAAGATTAGAAATAATCATCCCATTAAGTGGTATATATATACATATACATATATATACAGATATGTATATATATGTAATGGAATACTACTCATCTTTAAAGAAGAATGGAATTAGGGCATTTGTTGGTAAATTGATGGAGTTTGAGAATATCATGCTAAGCGAACAAAGCCAAACCCAAAAAACCAAAGACTGAATGTTTTCTTTGATATTTGGATGTTAATTCACCATGGTGGGGTGTGGCTAGGGAAGAATAGAGTTACTTTATATTAGGTAGAGGGGAGTGAGGGGAGGGAAAGGGGTATTAGGGTAGGAAGGAGAGTAGAGTGAAACAGACATTATTAGCCCATGTACATATATGACTACATGTCCGATGTAATCCTATAATATGTACAATTAGAAAAATGAGAAGTTATACTCCATTTATGTGTGATTTATCAAAATGCATAAATGCATTCTACTGTCATACACAACTAATTAAAGCAAATAAATTTAATATAAAAAATTTAAAAAATACAAGATTTTGTTCAACAATAAACTTGGTTCAAATGAACCCCACTACTATGTAAAACTACAGGACACCAACAAAGACATTGAAAAAATAAAATAAACTCTGCCTAGGTAGCTCTAATTCTGCGTACAACAAGAAAGGCATGAGGCTATTTCTGAGATCAGTTTGTATGTGTACCTTTCTATTCTTTATGGAAATACATGTGAAAATTTTGGGATTTTGGCTGCACCCTGAGTCTGGGCAATGCCTTGATGTTCTCCACCAACCAGCATCCCTTACCCAAGAACAGAGAGATTCACCTTTTTTGTGGTCAAAGGATGGGCAGATGACCTTCACCCCACCTCAACTGCCTATTAAAAATATGATGGTATAGCTTTCACAAATAAATTCTTCAAGAGGCCACTCCTTGAAAGTACAATATGGCCCTGTAGTTGCCACTAGTGACTTAGCAGGAGCACTGCTCTCTAGAGGAAGGACTGAGCAACTGCCCTAGTTGCCACAGTGCCTATCTTTGAGGTATGGCTGGTGCTGATCTGTACTTGGGAATCACTAGAGAGGACAGTGGCTGGCATAGAGGCAGCAGGAGTGGCTACTTAGGACAGTAAAGAGGCAGAACCCACAAATTTTCAGGCTATTCCTCTGCTCCAGCTGCTGTTATCAATTTGGGAGGAAAGAAGGATAACTGGTAGCTTTTGTGGTGGTATTGGTGGGGTGAGATAGGCAGTGCCCACTGGTGAAAATAGAGCAGGGATGAGTTAAAAAGTTATTGCAGCAAGGAAATCTTGGGATAGAGAGTGTGACTCAGACTCCTTACAAAAGATAAGAAATACCTAGCAACACAGTTCCTACAAACATCTCAGATTCTTAGACTCAATGATAGGAGTAGGGAAAGGATTTCAGTTATACACATTTATGATTTTTTAATATTGAGAATATTTTTACCTAAATGCATTTGTTTATTTATTAATTTGACATCCATTGAGTATCTATTTTGTGCCAGGATGTGAAGTTGGTGATGAGGATATGAAGTCTGAACTTATGTCTTAGTATCTAAAGTATCACATAGTCTGGGAAAGAGGGAGACAGGCTTGCAAACCATCAGTCACCATAGAGTATAATCTGTTATCCAAAAGTCTTATGCAAGTGGAGTGGTAGGAACATCCAACTCTACCAGGATAAGGAAGGCACTTGTGTTGAGTTTATGGAGATGAATAATAGTCCTTCTGAATCATATGGTTAAGGAAACCATTTTTAGGGGGTGAATACAGGCATGGGAAATGCACTGGAATATTGCATAAAGGGAGCAATTGTTTTGTCAGTGTGGTCAGAGTATATGAAGAAGGCATGATAGGAGAGGGATGGCAAGTAAAACTTGAAGAATTGGGCAGGAGCCAAATCAAGAAGGGCCCCAGTGCCAGGATAGGGAAAGTGTGGGAAGCCACTGAGAAAGGTTAAGTGAGGCCATAATCTGCGATCTGAACTACTTCTGTAGTTGTTTCTGGGTGTTGATTATGGTGGATTTGTGCAGGTGTGGTTCTCATTTAGGCTTGGGTTGTCTCCCCATTGTTTAGATCACATTCTTGTTGGCAGCCTATGGTTGAACTTCAAAATCATTATTATTCTAAGAAACTGGGGTAAAATTGCAGCATTAAGTCAATTGCAAGAGGCAGACCACCTTCATAAGGTGAGCTTTGAATCCTTTGAAGAGCCAGTTCCATCTGCTTATGTCCTCATGGTTCTGAGAGAGTTCAGGAGGAGGCATGGCAACACATTTCATACTTGGGAATACTGCTCTGCCTGTATCAGATGATAGAAGTCTGTTAGCTTGGATGGGCCTCAAAGTAATAAAAAGGTGTTCACTGGTCCAGCATGTGGTACAAACAATGCTGCTTTTTGAACTGTAAGACTCAACAGATCCCATAGTATTATAGGAACCTGTGTTAAAGAGTCATGTGGAGATTCTAGCCAAACCCAGTGGAGAGTCACAGCATGAACCCATAGGGCTCTTTAGCAAGGTCTCTGCTACAGAAAAACAGTTGTTGGCAAGCTAATGGGCCTCAATAAAGACTAAGTGTGTAATCATGGGGCAGCAAGTGACCATGTGGTCAGTATCCATTATGAGCTTGGGATATTAGATGAACTAAGACCCATTTTAAGAAGGAAGTGTAACATCTAGGGTCAGCTTGAATAAATTTGGAGGGTGCAAGTAACCGAGTGAACAGATGGTATGAATAGCATGTTACCTACCACCATTGCACCAATGCTGCTCCTTCAGCTCACACCTATGGTTTCACAGGGCATTCTCCTTGACCAACCAACAATGGAGGATGAACCCTGAGCTTGGCTGGTGCAGTATGTTGGTCCACACCAAAAATAGAGCTTTTGTACTACCACCTAAACCAGGAACGGATATAAAAGATAGTGCCTTGAAGAATCCTCAGGGAGGGTGGAGCTTCTATTAAAAAAAATGGCTATCTGTTTTGTGTGGAATGAGAAGTGGTACAAAGTAAACATATACACAAACGTTAGCATGGGAGATTGGCTTAACTGGTGGGTGGGACATGAAAAGAGCATGGTCGAAGATCGGGGATGAACTGATCTGGGAAAAAATGTGTGCATGAGCCTATGGGGTTGAGAACAAACTGAGGAACTTTGTGTTACTCATCAGAGAGTATCTACTGCAGAAGTGTCACCAAATAACCAAGTGGATGGGGTGTTAACCAGCTTCTCCCTTGGCCAACCCACTGGCAAATTGATGACTTTGGTACATTTCCACCTGGAAAAAAAAATCACCCTATACAGTAATAACACATTTGAGGTATGACTTTTCCTTTTCTGCCCACAATGCCTTTGCCAGCATGGTTATCTGAGGACTCCCAGAGTACATATAAAGTATTTTCAAAACACACAGCGAATCAAGGGACTCATTCTATGGTACAGGTGCCATTGTGATGAACAAAGAACCATAGAATCTGCTGGCCCTACCCTAGGTCATGCCTCCTGGCAATTGCCAGCCTAAGGTGGCATGCACTCTTGTAGGCATCAACTGAGACTCCAGCTTATAGATGCTATCTGTGGAGTAGAGTATTATCTTTCAGGATGAGATATATATAACCTGTGGCCATTGGGTAGAACACAAAGGTCTTGAAATTAGGGGTTGGAAATAGGAGTGGCCCTGATTCCCATCACTCCCACATGGGATTTATGTTTTCTGTCTCTGCAATTTTAGGTTCTATGGATCTATAGGCTTGAATTTCTAGAGTGGGATACTTCTATGAGGGTCTAAGTTGGATTCAAAACTAAATTTAAAGCTATCACTATGACTAATTTGGACTTCTCCTCCCAAAAGCAGAGTAGGCAAAAGCAGAAATTAGTCTATTGGCAGGGGCAATTGACCCTATTCATTATGAGATAGCAGGGCTGCTATCATGTCATGTAGTTTTTGCATTTAGATAATCCACTGGGGTACCTCTTCCTTCCATGTCAAATCTAAATGTAAATGGGCAGTTATAGAAACCTTGATCTGATAAAGGAATGGAAAGTAGGGGTGTAGATCCTTCAAGGATGAGGTCTGAACCCTCCTCCAGGGGCCTTGTTGCTTAGGCCAGCAGAAGTGCTAGCCCAGGGTGAAGAATGCTAGAGGGTGATAAGGGTGAATTGATGACTGTCAGTTCTAGCCCAGAACTAACTGAGCATCTAACTGTACTTTCTCACAGGGCAAGAGGCAGACTGCTTGATGAGGCCAGTATGCCCATCTCCAGCTGCTTTAGTGTTGGCTGCTAAGGGCCCACAACTCCACTTATCTCTGGGGAAACCCCTCAGAGATGGAATGGCATGCATCCCTCCCCTCTTGGAGGGCAATCTGCAACCAGTGGCTGCAATGATGGCACGATACAGTAGCAGTGGTTGTTGGTGTCCAGCCCAGAGTCATTCCAAGTATAGTTCTTGCTCCAGAGCTGCCAGTAGGATTGGGCTGAAGCTTGACTTGGGTTGAAAGCACATCTTGGCTTACTTCAGCTCCTGTTCTTTCTTGCTCCTTTTACCCCCTTACAGGGTTTCTTTCAGTCCTCCTTGCAGGAAACTCAACCTGATAGCTGATTCAAGTTGAGTTTTTTTTTCCAGGCAGGCAGATGATCCTTGACTGGGAACTCAGACAACACAGCGCAGGCTCCCAAGACACCCCTGAGGCAGGAATGTATGGATCTGCCTGCAGAACACATAGTCAGTCTTCAAGTCAGGTGGTCCCCTCCCAACACTGAACTTGGGCTACAGTGCTGGCCTCACCAGGTAATTATCTTTTAAAAATTCAAACCCAGTAGGGTGGGGAAGCAGCCTGAATCTTTCCAGGTGGCATCTTCTGTAATAATGTGAGGCTCCCCTTGGATCCCCTGCTCTTCATTTGCCTCAGGCTGCTCTTGTCAGTTTGAGAACAGGAGGGCAGTGGGTGGACAGCACCTGGTGAATAAATTTACACACTGGAATAATGGTTTCCATGTTGGTTTTCTATAATTAACTAAACAGGCTGGAGTTAAGTTTCATGTGTAAAAATCTCTTGACAAGAGATGGAAGTTGTTGAGGGGAGTTAAGGTTTTTAAAAACTTTTATCCTCCTTGGACTTTGTTCTCCCTCTCTCCTCCTCCTTTCTTCCTCCCCCCAATCTCTCCCTCTCTTTGCTTCCCCCTGCCCCACCGCCCTCTCGCGCAACCTCTTCCTTCTCCCTCATCCTCTTTCTTTTCATAAAACCTTCCTTGATCCTGTGGGTTTCCTCGTATCCATACAAACTTCACTCTGCAGCATATGTGTGAAAAGAAAAGTAGTAACATCAACAGATTCTATTGGTGCTCCATAATTTGAAAATTGCATCTGCAGATGTGTCTCTGATCTTGAAGGGGAAAGAAATTAAAGGTTTTGCTAGGTCTCCAGCAAAAGAGACTAGGAAAATAAATGGGATGGCAGGTGTTGGAGCTGAGATGTCCAAGCCCAGCGGAGGACATCACAGCATTACCTGGAGAGGCAGTGCTGTGCCTTCTCGAGGCATTTCAGCAACTCTGGAGGGTGGGAGGTGCATTAATGTGAGGACCTTGCTTGCTTGTGAAAGTGAACCTTGCACTTCTTGGTTCCTCTAAAAACCTGCCACATTGGCTGAGAGAACAAAGGGCTTTATTCCACTGCCTGGGTAGGAGTTTGGTATTTTGAAATTTCACGGTTCATATTGCTAGCTGGGAGCACACTGCTCTTTTATGTGATTTATATGAAATGATATCCCATTGATACTTTGAGTTAGAAATGGCTGACTTCTGCCTTTCAGAGATTCCTGCCTTTGTGATTCTATCCCTGGTAGGCCAAAAGCACTAGGAGAAATTAGGTTTTTTTCTTTGTTTATTTTCACTTGACAGTTGAAACAGTGTTGAGATTGGCAATGATGGCGATCTCATTCTGCTGTTCACTCAGCACCACAAGCCCTAACAAAATAAGAACCTCCTTTGCAGATGCCAGGGAGGCCTTTGAGAGCCTTAGATCTCCATTAAGGCCTGCCAGGAATTGGGCATCTTTACCTGAATGAGTGAAGACACATCTTCTGATTGCATAAATAATCCATGCTTTTTTTTTTCCACCCAGAGTGTGCTTTTGTGAGTAATACATCGTAACATGGGATTTTGCAATTTCTTAGGCTTATTTTCAGATCCAGGTTCCTCTGATATGGGAGGCTCCATTCTAGAATTGTTTGGGATTAAATACAGACTGCAAATTCCTCTTATAGGCTCTGCTTGGGTGGTTTGGAGGAGGAGATGGACATGACATGTGGGGGGTGCCCTATTCACATCAAACACTAGCATATTGATCTGCTCTATACATGGTGGGTACGGAAGCCCTACTTACTGATAAAATGAAGAATTATTCATAGAAATTAATGTATTACCTTAGAGATCCAAGTACTAAAAGTAATTCAGTTTTATTTTTTGCTTAAGAATTGTAAGACAATGGAATTTTATTTATCTACCTCCCCATAATTCCTCCTCCTCCTTTTTTTCTCCTCCTCCCTCAATCCTCCTTCCCTTCCCATGCCTTACCTCCTCCTCTTCTTCCTTTTCTTCTTCTTACACATCCTTTTATTAGATAAATTTTAAATCTCATTCTCTAATCATGATGGATTAGGGAAAATCATTGCTTGGCAACCGAACAACCGAAGACCTTGCTCTAGTCAATCACGAGAAACTAGAAGGCTGGTTCTCCTGTGGCCCCACCTACCAGCCTGCCCTCTCTGCACTTTCCCATCACATACATGGTGTGCTTTGCTACTTACATCATTCTCGGGGCTGCCATCCTGTGCTTGGTGTGCTGGTCTCTGTGTCCTCTCCATCCTTTCCCTGCTCATCTTGTCCATGCTTCAAGGTGCAGCTCTCTGCTTTCCCTTCAAGACTGACTGACCTGACTGCTCCAGTCCACCTGTTCGTTCTTTCACTGCCTTCTGTTGCACCTTGGTCAGTTCTATATAGTTCAGTGTTTGTGTATTCTCTCCTAATTTTATCTTAATTTTTATGTTTTCGAACCTCTGTATCCACAGTAGTAGTAGTTATAATTTAGTAAGCACTGTTGTTTGTTAAGAGCATTAATTATGTGCATCATCTCAGTGTCACAACAACCCTCTATATTATTATTATCCCATTTTGGAGTTGAGAAGGGAGAAGCTCACCATGGTGAATGACCCAATGTGCCCAAGTGGCAAAGCCTGATTTGGAACTTAGACTTGTCTGATTCCAATCTTCTTGCTGTTTACATTTGACTCAGTCCTGCCTCTCAAAGGCCAGTACTGTATTGCATATTTTCCCTTGGATTTCATATTTCTCAGTTCTCAGGGTAGGTGCTGAATAAATTCCTAAATGACTCAGTGAAGCATTACTTTAGCATTTTGTTTTCTGGTAATGCTTCACCATGGATGTTTAAAAATCTTCTGTTTATTTTAACATGATACAGGGATGAATCAGGTGGAGCCCTTATCTTCTAGGTATTTTCAGACCGACTGTGTAATCTAATACACTCAGTCTGCCTTTGGAAGGACTGCTGTTGGGCCTTATTTCTAGGACAGTTACTGGATTTGTGCTGCAGGCTTGTTCTCCCAACTTCATGACAAACATGAATTTTTGAGAAGCCTAGTTAGATTCAGCCTGTAAAAAATATACGAGAAGTGGAAAATTCACCTGGATAGAAAAACCATAAGAGCTTTAATCAACTAAGCAGTTACACGTAGTCGATCTTTTCCTTTGGGTATATTTCTCTGATTTGGGTGAATTGTCCTGGGAGTCAGTTTTAAATAAATACAATGTCCGGATATAGAAGCAGTAACTACTTTGCAAGTCTGGTATTTTAACAAATTCTTGGTTCTTTGAAATCTTAAATTAACATTTTAAAGTTCTTTGAACTTTTTAAACATTTAGGAATTTTTCTGAATGATGATCAGAATGTCTTTATTGCCATGTCTCTCCTGAGAATAAAATGCTGATGATTTATGACATGTATTTTTTCTTTAAAAATTCAGGCATATTCCTATACTTATTCTGTGCAGTTAAAGTTTTCATAATATCTAACTAGATAAGTGAAAAGTTACACTCCAACACAAAATCCTGAAAAGTTTATAGTGTTTGAAATGAATTTTCCCCACATAATATTCTCAGTAAAAATGGGCACTCTTTTAAGACAATTCCTAGACTCAGAATGTCTAAGTCACACCTATTCAGGGTTACATGTTTGATTTACAAAAAATTACTATTAAGTAACTAACTTTTATTTAAAATCAAACCATTCCTTCGTTTTAGTAAAAAAAAAAAAAGACTAGCAATAGGAAGCACAACTTTTTCATCTAAATATGGTTTTGGAGAATTTATTTTGATAGTCATTATAGAATAATTACTATGTCTTAAACTATGAGCTCATGCAACGCTGTATGAGGTTTATATGGATTATGTGTGTGTTCGTGCATAGCTAGGTTGAAGAAGATGCACAAGCTTTTGTTTTGGATTATAATTCATTCTTGCTATAATGTTAGTAACATTAGGAGACTGTCTTTTGTCATTCATTCAATAAATGCACCTTTTAGCATATGTGTAAAAAATAGACTAAACTCTAGCTATTTAAAAGACTGTATGTTTTGTGAATAGTATGGTACCCTGAAAGTCTTCATGACACGTAGATGCACTAAGAAGATACAAACTATGAGCTAAATTAAGAGACACATGGAGTGGTAACATTTTTTCTGTCATTAGCATATCATCAAGCACAAATTTTATGTTGTGATTATGTTTACTCTTTTTTGCTTCTGACGTGCAGCCAACAGAATTCCCCTTTCGAATTTGCCCTCTTTTATTGAGTTGAGAGATTAGTCCCTCTCACTTAGCATAGTCTGGGTCTTCCTTTAAGAATCTGAAGTCAGGCCATGAAAAATGCCCATAGCACAGACATATGCAAAGTATTACCACTGTGCTTCAATCACCGGGCAAAGCCACTCCGTGAATAATTTGAGCCACAAGCATCCTGTTGAAAACCAAGTGGGTTGAGTCATCTGTTCTTTCTCTGGCAGGTGTTGGGGTCAAACATGCTGGATGTTTACTATGGTTTGTAGGAAGGACAGTTAGTCATTCAAGTCCCAAAGCTGCTGCAGCCAGTGCACTTTCCTTCCATGAATATTCACATTAAATGGCTGCATCCTGGATGACAGAGTTTGCTTCCCCTTTTCAGACCTTCAGTTTCTCTCTGTGATAAGTCATATGGAAGAAACTGGATGGATTTTGGTCCCTAGAGCTGGACCTTTTATCTGAATCACAAAACCAGTAAGTAATTTAACATGCGGGTAATGCTGTCAGAGTCTGTTTTATGGTGAACCCGTTATGGACAATGGTTGGAGAGGCTTCTGCTGCCAACTTGATCTCACATTCAGTTTAGTTGAATCTTGATAATATGTAACAATTTGCAGTCTGAAAGCTGGGAAAAAACTAGTACAATATCATCATTTGAGAGAAAAACAGTGTGAATACATAAAATCTCCAAATGATATATAACTGTGACTGGAAAAGACCATTCTTTCATTCCTTTTGTGCATCCCCTCATTGATTCAGACCATCCTGACTTGTGGCAGTCAGGAGATTTTATAATGCCAATTTGGCATTATTGATGGATCGCATATAAATTTCTAAGGATGCTAAAATTTTCTCCCAAAGATGTATCGTACATACAAATATAATATGGGATAATTTCTTAAAATGCTACAGTTTTCTCTCCAATTAGGAGACTGAAAAAGAAAAAAAGTAAGAGCAAGGATTCCATTCAACAAATGGTTCTGGGAAAACTGAATATCCACATGCAAAAGAATAAAACTGGACCCTTGTCTAACATGATTTACAAAAATTAACTCAAAATGGATCAAAGACCTAAGTGAAAGATTTAAAGTTAAAAACTTTCAGGAAAAAAGAAAAACAAAACAAAATGAAAAGCCTTCAAGGCCTTGGATTTGGTAATGGTTTTCTGGATATGAACTCAAAGGCATAGGCAACAAAAACTAAGCTAGAAAAGCTGAACTTAATGAGAATTTAAAATAAAATTGTGCATCAAGACAATGCAGGTTGAGGGTTGGGAACATAGCTCAGTGGCCTTGTGCTTGCCTAACATGCACAAGGCCCCAGGTTCAGTCCCCAGTACTGCTACACACACACACACACACACACACACACACACACACAAAGACAATGCAGGAAATGCTTTGCTCCAGCAGTGTTTCTCTTACAGTTTTATTTATTTTCTTTTTGATTTTGGAATATTTGTATAGACTTTACTGGTTGAACATCTCCAATATGAGAATACAAGTGCCAAAACTTTTTGAGTATCATATCAGTTCTCAAAAAGTTTCAGATTTTGGAGCACTTTGAATTTCAGATTTTTGCACCAGGGATGTTCAGCTTGTATCAACAGAGAAAAAAGGCAATCCAAAGAATGTGAGAAAATATTTGTAAATAATGTGTCTAGTAAAGGATTAATATCCAGAACATATGGAGAACTCCTAAACTCAGTAACAATCACAAACAACAACAACCATATTTTAAAATGGGTAGAAGACTTGACATTTCTCCAAAGAAAATACACAAATGACCTACAAGCACATGAAAAAGATGCTCAACATCACTAGCCATTAGGGAAATGCAAATCAGAACTACAATGAGATTCCACCTCATGCCCATTAGGATGGCTACTATCAAAAACACAAAACACAACATTAGAAAGTAACAAGCATTGGCAAGGAATACGGAAAAACTGAACCCTTTTGCACTATTGATAGAAATATAAAATGGTACATTCATTATGGAAAACAATATTGCAGTGCCCCACAAAGCAAGAATTAGAATTTCCATATGATCCAGCTCTTGCACTTCAGAGAATATATCCAGAAGATGTGAAAGAAGATCTCAAAGAGATACCTGTATACCCATGTTCATTGCAGCAATATTCACAATAGCTAAAATGTGGATGCAACCTAAGTGTCTCTGGATGGATGAATGTAGCAAAATGTGGTATGTACATACAATGGAAAACTATTTAGCTTTTAAAAAGGAAGGAAATTCTGATATATGCCACAACATGTATGAGCCCTAAGGATATTATGCTAGGTGAAGTATACCAGTCACAAAAAGGTAAACACTCTATTATTCCTCTAAAATGAAATATCTATAGTAGTTGGATTCAGAGAAACAAAAAATAGAATAGTGGCTGCTATGGACTCAGTAGGGGAAGGGGATTTATTGTTTGATGGGTATAGTTTCATTTTGTAAGATGAAAAGAATTCTGGAGATGCATGGTGGTGGTGTTTGCCCAATAACCCAAATATATTTAGTAACACTGAATCATATACTTAAAAATGATTAAGATGGTAAATTTCATATTATATACATTTTATCACAACAGAAAATGAAATAAAGCAATGAACTCACCTTATAGGCACCACAGGCATTTTCAATATTCTAGCCTCCCTTGTCTCGGGAGAATTGATAGCTGCTTTATGTTTTACAGTCAGCTAGAGAAGGCCTCCAGCAAGTCTTTGTTGGGAAGCCCTGGGGTTTCTTAGAAAAGAAGTGAGAATTTCCTGTGACATGGTGAATGAGTAGCTATCTCTAATGCCATGTCCCAGCAATGGCAGACCCATAGAGGGGAAGGCAGTGTGACTATTGGGGGAATGGAGCACTAAGATGATGCCTCACAGTGAGAAGTGAAGAACCTGGGGCAGAGTTGGGACGAGACAGGAGATCAGCAAGCCGAGCAGCTGTTGCCTTCAAATGGCCCATGCTGTACTGGCACCAAAATAGGCAGGTAGATCAATGGTACAGAATAGAAGACACAGACAAACCCACACAGATGCAGTTATCTTATACTAGATGAAGGTGCCAAAAACATTCATTGGAGGAAAGGTAGCCTCTTCAACAAATGTTGCTGGGAAAACTGGAAATCCATATGCAGCAAAATGAAACTAAACACATATCTCTCACCCTGTACAAAACTCAACTCAAAGTGGATCAAGGATCTAGGAATTAGACCAGAGACCCTGCACCAAATAGAAGAAAAAGTAATCCTGAAACTTCATCATATCAGTTTAGGACCAGACTTCCTTAACAAGACTCCCAAAGTGCAAGAAATAAAATCAAGAATCAATAAATGGGATGGATTCAAACTAAAAACCTTTTTTTCTGAGTAAAGGAAACAATCAATAATGTGAAGTGAGAGCCTACAGAGTGGGAAAAAATCTTTACCACATGCACTTCAGATAGAGCACTAATCTCCAAAATTTATAAAGAGTTCAAAAAACTTAACACCAAAAATACAATAATGCAATCAATAAATGGGTTAAGGAGCTCAGCAGACACTTCACAGATTTACAAGTGATCAACAGATATATGAAAAAATGTTCAACATTTCTATTAATAAGAGAAATGCAAATCAAAACTACCCTAAGATTTCACCTCACTCCCTTTTAGAATGGCTGTTATCAAGAATACAAGCAACAATAATTGTTGGTGAGGATGTGGGGGAAAAGGTACACTCATACATTGTTGGTGTGATTGCAAATTGGTGCAGCCTCTCTGGAAAGCAGTATGGAGATTCCTTAGAAAACTTGGAATGGAACCACCATTTGACCCAGCTATCCCACTCCTTGGCCTATACCCATTATACCCAAAGGACTTAAAATCAGCATACTACAGTGATACGGCCATATAAATGTTTGTAGGAGTGTAGAACCAACCTAGATGCCTTTCAATAGATGAAGGGATAAAGAAACTGTGGTATATACACACAATGGAATATTACTCAGCCACAAAGGATAAAATTATGGCATTTGCAGGTAAATGGATGAAGTTGGAGAATATCATGCTAAGTGAAATGAGCCAATCCCAAAAAACCAAAGGCTGAATGGTTTCTCTGATAAGTAGATGATGATACCTAAGGGAGGTGTGGAGAAGGTTTGGGAAGAACGGAGGAACTTTGAATTGTGTAGAGGGAAATGAGGGGAGGGGTGGGGGCAGGAGGTGGGAAAGATGGTGGAATAAGACTAACATCATTCCTCTATATACATATATGATTGCACGAATGGTGTGACTCTACATTGTGGACAACCAGAAGAATGAAAAGTTGTACTCCTTTGGGTACAATGAGGCAAAATGCGTTCTTCTGTCACTTATAACTAATCAGAACAAACAATTCAAAAAAAGCAGCCCATGCTTGCTGAGACAAGGGGCATTTCAGTTGTGACCCTTGGGATATTTCTGCAAGCAGGAGACAACCTTCATCCCTAAAATGGAGGTGTTATAATCAGAACCTCACCGGGCGTGATGGTGCATGCCTGTAATCCCAGGGACTCCGGAGGCTGAGGCAGGAGGATCAAGAGTTCAAAGCTAGCTTCAGTAAAACCTAGATTCTAAGCAACTCAGAGAGACCCTGTTTCTAAATAAAATACAAAATAGGGCTGGGGATGTGGCTCAGTGCTCGAGTGCCCCTGGGTTCAATCCCCAGTACCAAAAAAACCCCAAAAAAGAACAAAAGAGAAAAAAGAAATAACCTCATAAATGAGAGAAGGCATGGTTAAATGTTTAGGTATAGTGCTTTGCACATGACAAGCAATGTTGCCTATATTTTTATTATTAAATTTCCTTTTATAGTCTTATTTGTCATATTAATGCATTATGTAATGAAGGGTTACCAAGCTAAAGCAACTTCAGTCCATCCTGTGCAAATTTTCACAAATTCAGAATTATGAAAACATGAATCTGGATTATACGGGTTAATGTTTATTTTTTACGGTAAGGATAATTACTACCTTATTTCTTGAAAGTACTTCATACTATGAAAATGTTTGGGAAATTTAAAAATCTAAAAGGAAAGTAGTATTCATTCATTGTCCTTTTACTTGGGTTAACTATTCTTGATTTTCATATATTTCTTTCCAGTATTTTTGAATACATACATAGAATATATATACATATGTAACAAAATTTGATATATGTGTATATTACAAAATTGGAATGATTACTGTGTATAATTTGTACCATGTGTTTTTAATATTAACATTTTATCATAAACATTTACCTATGTTACTATATATTCTTCAAAAATATGACTTTTAATTTCTACCTAATATTCTATTACAGGACCATACTGTATAATTTACTGAATCTTTTCCCTATTGTGGAATATTAACTGGGTGATAAATGTTTTTTGTATATAAATCTTTTACTACCTCTCTCATTTACTTAAGATAGATTTCTAGAAGTGGTATTATTGATTCAAAAGTATGAGCATTTTTATGACCCAGAGTACATATTGCCAAATATCCTTCCAGATTAAATTTCTAATAGCAACATATGAGAATGCTTGCTTTTCTCACTCCTACTAGTATTGTATTAAATATTACCTCTAAAATATCTTTTAATCTGACAGGAATTTTAATTTGCATTTTAAAAAGTACTATATAAACATAATTTCCATTCTTGCATCTAGTATCTATTTTTAAAATAAGTTTTCTGTTCATGTTCTGTCCCTCTTTTAGGGTTGAGTTTTTCTTCTCCTGCTGATTTTTTGGTAAGAATTAAAAAAATCTAGCGTAAATATTAACCTTTTATTGTATCAATAGCTAATGATTTTTCCTAATTAATCATTGAACATTTACATTTCTTTGGATTCTTTTTTTCAGACAGACATGTTAGACAAATTAATATATTCAAATATGCCAATATTTACTTTGTGATTTGACTCTTTGCTTTGTATTTTGAATGGCCTTTCTCAATCTCAAGTGGGTTAAAAAGCTTCCTAAATTTTCTTATGCTGTATTTTATATAATGGATAACTCTTCTTTAATAACTAATTTTAACTGATACATAAAAAACATAAAAATTATACAGTGTAAGGGGTACTGTGTGGTGCTCACAGTCCTTTGTAGCTTTTTGAGGTACACAGTACACAGCTGTTAGCTAAGGTACTCTCCTGGGCAAAAGCACCCCAGGGTGGCTTGCTCCTCTCTAGCTGTAACTTGGTACCCATTGCTCACCTTTCCCTATGCCTCCCTCACCCCTGTGCTCTCCAGCCTCTGGTAACTACCTTTCTACTCTCAACAAGTGATGTATTCCTCTTTTCAACTTTTATGGAAGATGCTTTGGTTTCTGGACACAGGACAAGACTCAGACTTTGGGTTTACTGATGGAGAGCCAGTGTGTGGAGCTGAAGGTTTGTTTAGGTATTATAAGACCTACATTTGCTTTTTCTCCTCCTTTCCTGTGCTACTAAGTAACCCTACCCAGAGCTGGTTGTGAGGGACAGATTTTGTTTTAACCCATGATACAGTATGGGATCTAACTCATGATGTATGAATTTGTGAATTTCTCTCCTTGTCCCCACTCCCCAACCCACATTTTGTTTGCTAAGAGTTTATATCAGAAAGGTAGTTAACTTCTTTCTTTTTTCATTTCTCTTTTTCTTTCTTTCTCTTTCTTTCTTTCTTTCTTTCTTTCTTTCTTTCTTTCTTTCTTTCTTCTTTCTTTCTTTCTTCTTTCTTTCTCTCTTCCTCCCTCCCTCCCTCCCTCCCTCCCTCCCTCCCTTCCTTC
>JAJEJO010000631.1:498085-635834 GCA_020662805.1 Glaucomys volans
CCTTCCTTCCTTCCTTCCTTCCTTCCTTCCTTCCTTCCTTCCTTCCTTCCTTCTCTCTTTCTTTTCTTTCTTTCCTCCCTCCCTCTTTCTTTCTTCTTTCTTTCTTCTTTCTCTCTTTCTTTCTCTCTTTCTTTCTTTCTTTCTTTCTTTCTTTCTTTCTTTCTTCTTTCGCAGATTGAATTCAGGGCATTTTGCCACTGAGCTACATTCTCAGCTCTTTTTATTTATTTTTAAAATTTTGAGGTAGAGTTTCACTAAGTTGCTTAGTGCCTCGATAATTCCCTGAAGCTGACCTTGAACTTGTGATCCTCCTGCCTCAATCTCCTGAGTCACTGGGACTACAGGCATGCTGCCACCATGCTGGGTATAATTTTAAACATTTATTTATTAATATCTAATTTTACAGTATCATATCTAAAGAATGTGACCTTTTTCATTAATTTTTTTAAACATAAGCTTTATAGTTATTCATAGTAGTTGGGTTCATTTCGACAAAGTTGTACATACATGAAATTTGATTTACTCCATTTCAGTCCCTGTTCCGGACCCCTTTCTCTGCCTGACTCCTTCTCCCTATTTTCCTTTCTCTACTGATCTTTTTTGCTCAACCTTTCTTTTTAATTCATTGAGATTTCCACTGTGTCGCATCATGTAACCAAATCATGTCCTTACTGATTCATTTTTAAGGTCATTTAAAGAATCGAACAGTTCTGTAGAACTTGTTGGGAAGAGCAGCTGTTACCCGCTGCCCCCCACATCCCGTCAGCTCTACCATCTGGAGGCCACAACTTCTGCTCTTTAGCAACTCTCAGCATTTTCCTCCATTGCCTTTATCACACATTTAATTGCTACTTCCTACAGTGGAATGATCCTGATTTCCAGAGACACAGATAGACAGGTCTATTCAGCATTTGCATGCCCCCTTCCCATTTCCCTGATCTATGTGTATGTTTACTTGGTGATTGTGGCTGGCTTTCTATTCTTTTTATGTTCTCTGTAGTTCCTTCACACTGTTCACAGCTGAGGGTCTCTTGGCTGGGACTTACTGATAGCTGGTATCACTGTTTTTGGAGCTGACTGGGCTGTTTCAGTGGGGAGCCATTCCTGGGGGACATAAGACCTGGTGCCCACATTGGGGACTGCACAGGATGGGGTGGCCAGGTGTGGGGGTGGCCAGGTGTGGCGGTGGCCAAAATGTTTTCAGTATGGTCTGGTACACTCGCCCTCTCCTGCACCTGAAATCTCCTTGTCTAGAACCTTCTGTTACCCCATTTCCAGAGAATCCATTTCTACTTTGAGTCCTGGTTAGGGGGAGGGATGGGTGGTTGCCTGGTCACCTAAAGTAAGAAAGAGAACTTGGGGATCTAATTACTTCTTAAACGGACATGCACAGCTCGTTCTTTAGTCTGACCTTTGCCTCCTCCTCACAGAGGTACCTGGTGCTGCCAATTTCTGAGTCTTTCGGGTGCTCTTCAGGGTAAATTGGGTTGTTCATGGCTTTTCCGACTGTCAGCTTAGGATTCAGTTTTGTTGGGTCTGTTAAGTCAATTACCATGGCCATCTGCTTTCCAGCTTCCAAAATTTTGTTGCTGTTGTTCTTTCTCCTGTTCTCTTTATTCTAATGGTTTTATGTCTTTATAAAAATCCTTTTATTGTCATTTTAATAAATGGGGCTTGTCCGGGGCTGTGTTTGCAAATGCAAACACTTGTCAACTTTACCTAGCAGCCCATTTTTTCTTTATAAAACAAATGCTATGTGTTTATTTTAGAAAAGCTGAAAAATACAAGCTGGGCAAAATACTTAAAAATCATACATAATTTCTCCTTTTGGACATACCATTGTTAATATCATTTTGGTGTAAAGCTTTCAACATATATAGATTTTTATTTATTGAATATAATTTAAAGAAATGGCATTATGATTTGTAGCCTTTTGGTAAGTTCTTTAAAGATCATCTTAATTTGGAGACAAAAAATGCTCTATTCATAATTTTCTTAATTGAAACAAGTGAAAAAATTATCCAGGTAACTTTTTAAATGTGATAAATGCTGACTACAAGTGTCAAAGATGATTGTTGAAAGGAAAGACATGTAAGTTAAAAATAGTTGCAACTCAGTTCTTATTTTTATCAAATCATATTCAAGAAGGATTTAGAAAATGGAGATTGGGAGGAGAGTGGAGTGCAACCTGCTGAATTTTTTGTTTAGATTAATGGGTTATCAGCATATGCCATTTTAATCTTGCTTTTGCTAATTAGAAGAAAAGTAACTTTAAAGTGTTAATGTTGTAAAGATAAAAGCAAACAATGTAGAAAGCAAAGAGAATAGCAGTGAAACAAGCACACTGCAAAGCAGAAAATAAAGGGTGAAATAATTTTTTCGGTAAGGTTTTTTTTTTTTTCCTTTTGTGTACTTTCTTCTTGGGCTTTTGCACTTAAATCAAGTTGATTGAACCATGATTGTAACCACTTTTAAACTTTTTCTTCTAAGGGTGACTCTTGTCAGTTGTTTGGAACAATCTAGCCATTTCTCCAAGGATCTCTGGCAAAAATGTGGATGGTTGGCAGCTCCAGGACATTCATAAATCATGGAACAATAGAATAGAATACACGTCTTTTTAATTGTGAGTCAACTGTATTATGTTCTATGTCTAAAAATGGTCACCATTTACTATGCTCTTATGCCAAGGACTGGTAGGCACTTAAAAGATACACACATTATCTATAATCCTTCCAAAAACAAGTGGGAGCTTTGTTTTTTCCAATGCATCTATTATAAAGAAGTAAAGGTTCAAAGAACAAATGAAGTGATGTACTCAAGTGTATGTAGCTAGTATGTGACAGCTGAGGTTGTTTGATAACAAATCCTGTGCCTATGCAAAGAGCTGTCTCCCATTGAAGTAAAGATTCACAGCCTTTCTCCCAGTGAAAATATTAAACTAAACCCTAGCACAATTGTTTCTCTAAATGCTAATATTGGAAAACTGTTTTTCAAGTTGTTCATGAAGAATTCTAATGCTTGGGAAAGTTTGGGGGTTGTTGTGCTGAGCAATGAAAAGCTGGTACTTCTGGGAGCCTTTAAAATCTGGTATGTGCTGTGAACTATCAGTGGGGATGTGGAACCCTGATTGTTTCTGCATCTCCTGGAATTGATGCACCTGGAATAGTCCTGTGTCTAGCACTGATTTGGAACATCATGTTTGTAACTTCTTTCCTCTCGTTGAGGGAAAAACATGGAAGGAAGAAAGGTAAGTAGGAAGGAAAGTAAAAAGAGGGAAGAGAGGGAGCATCAATCATAGGCAATGACCATTTCTTGGGGAAGGCAGTAACCAGGTTGTGACATTTGAAGATATTTTCTTTGGTTTGGAAATAATAATAGACAAATGATATAAACTTTTCAAGAATGAGAATGTGTTTTATTTAGCTTCATACCTACAGTAAGTAACACAGAGCCTGTCATGTAGTTAATGGTCATCAAACAAATTAGAGAAGAGATTGCCACATCTGCCATATGGAAGCCTTGTGACCTTGGGCACCTCACTTGGTCTCTCTGGTCATTGTGGGTAAAATAGCAATGCATCTTCTGTTTGAGGGTTACACTGGTAATAAAGCCCCTACCTCAGTGCCAGACAGAGGGTGAACTGCCACATCTCCATTCTCCTTTTCACTGACAGGAGAAGATTTCATGCTAGATACTCACAGATTATTTTGAGAATCTGTTTCTTAGGGAAGTTAGGGATGAGGTGAAGACATGTCTATAAATTATGTTCTTAATATTTAGTCATCTACCTTTTATCTGAAGCATTTTTCCTTTAAATAAGTAGTCCCAACCCATCCTGTCACACTTTTCTGAATAAGATAATGGCATGTCTAGACTTATACGCTGAGTATTGATCAAGGTTCCCTAACCTTCTTCTCAGCATAAATATGAGGGTTGTTTTTATCGCTGTTTCCCACCTGGGGAACAGCAGGGAAGCACTGTGTGATGCTTGACCAGGAAGGTTAATGCGTGAAGAGTAATGGGCTCTTCATTACTTAGGGCACCAAAGGAACTGCTTGCGGGGTGCAGGCAGGCAACAGTAGGAGGTAGGGCAAAGTTCATATGCTGGCTGGTAATCATCACAACTTCTTTCTGAAAGCTAACAGAATCCATGTAGAAAATGAATCTAATCTTTTCATTCTACCATGTTTTCTTTCTTTCTCACCTGTTTGCTCCCAGTATAGTTGTGTTATTGGGAATTGAAGCCTGACTTGCTCTACCTTCTTCTATTTGCTTAATGCTCTGAAGAATAAGATAAAACCTAGTATTGCTTAATAAGAGCAGTGATTTTCCCTTTTTCCTGGCCATCAAGTGGAATAACTGTACTTGTGTATGTGTGTGTGTGTGTGTGTGAGAGAGAGAGAGAGAGAGAGAGAGAGAGAAATACACACACACACACACACACACACACACAATGCCCTTTAGAATAGGTCAGGCTCAGTGTCCGATTTCCCAGCCTGATAAGGGTTATGAATGGAAGGAGGAGAAAGAGTTAATTTTAGGTGCTGAATGCAGATCCCTTTGTTTCTTCTCTGGCCTTGCATTCTGAGAGGGTGCATGACTGGACTTCTCAGATTTCCCTGTGCCTCTCAGCTTGGTGTTGGAGCTGATGGTACGTTGACATTTCTCCTCACCAGCAGCTGCAGAACTGTCTCTAGGTATGTTTCTTTGTGCTCTATACGTATGGATTGCTTTCTTCCAGAAAGTGTTAGCTGCTGCAGGTAGATGTTAGGGAATGTTTTCATTATTTTTCACAGAAGAGTGAGGGTAGGGGCTTTTTCTGTGGACACATTTATCCTTTAAGACTCAGTGAACCACACAGCATGTACATTTAGTATGCATGGTCCATGCCCACCATTGCTTGCAGGACACAGGTCAGTATTCTGTTCTGAAGGCCTTTTGTCAACTGGCAGCCCTTCCTGCTCCTGCTCAGAGTTCTTCATTTCCACTAACACTGCTCAATGACTCACCTTCCTCATGGGGAAGCTTTGGAAGCCACAGAACTCAGAGCTGGAGCACCCGAAGGGCTCAGAAGATCCTATTTCCTCATTAGGGACCAAATGTGTTAGACCACTGGATTGAGTCAGAGAACTAATTCTTTGACTTAACTGGCTCTCACCACTAACCAAGGTTTAGAACTAAAACAGATTTGTAATCTGTAAAATGGGCGAACAATATATGGGTATGTAGATTTGTGAGGGTCAAAATAATAGTAACTGTGAGAGTGTTTCCAATTGGAAATTGGGAATGTTCCTTTTCCATATCTCAGCTGATCCTGCCTGACTCCCGCCTCCAGACTAGCAAAACCCTTTCTATGATCAGAGCTCTTTTTGGTTCTATCTACTTTATAATGCTTTATAATGATTTACCTGGTACCCTGGCCATGTTGGTCTCTCACTCTTCTAATCACATGTAAACTTTACCCAGAATGTATTTTGTTGCTTGATCAATGAATGCCAAACTAGCTCTGTTTTGATTAAAATTTCTGCTTGTAACTCACAGTTAATTGATTCTCCTTCTGACCCGTCTTAGCAGTGTCATATTTAGAAAATACATAAATTCAATCTAATGTTAATTGAACATCCTTTAGCTCTTTCCTGCAACCCATCTACAAACAACAAAGGGGCTGACCTTGCCTGGTGAGCTCAGAGTGCTTCCTCCTCACTGCAGCATCCTGGGAACTCTACCCCCAATCCAAACACCTTTCATAGCCATTATGACTGAAAAGGTGGAAGTCCTCAGTTTTCAGACTCTTTTCTTCCATCCCCCTGGGGCTACATTTCTTCTCTCTCTGAATAGATCTCTGCCCTTTCTAACATAAATGAAGTTAGTTAGATAATTCTGGGGGAAGGAATAATTTTGAATCTTTCACTCTATCTAGTATGAAGCTGAACTAAACACAGGCAAGATGTGCCCTCAATTGTTGTACTGACTCCATCCCACATTGACCTTGTAGATATTGCAGTGAAGAAGATCAGATTGATGGTGCCATAATTCTCATGTCTTGAAGTGCTATAGTAGGCTGGGGCTGGTGGTGAAGTTGGAGGCTGGAAAGATAAGAACAGGGCCTTTCTTCCATGATCATCCTGTATTTCCAGTCTGGCAGCCAGTGAAGGTCTGCTGCCCACTCTGGGACCAGTAGCAGGTGTCCACCTCTCTTTGCCCCCAGTCTTCAGTGCATGATGCTGTCTAGCTGGTTGAATGACCAGGGCATTCCCTGTGAGCACATCTCCCTCAATCTTATTTTATTACCCAGCCAGACCTTTGTTATCCCTAACATTTGTATGGAAGTTCTAATCTTCAAGCCAATTTTGCATAAATTTTTATGCAAAAAAAAACCCTCCAAGGGTTTGTGATATGACACTTACCCTTGGAGGGTTTTGAAATGGGGTATTTTCCCATGATCACAGATGAGGGAAAGGAAATAAAAGCAGGAGGGTTTTCTGTCCCTTTTTAGCCATATAATTTCTTTCTGAAACCTTCTGTAGAATACAACTACCCTAACCCTTTAAGTCCCCTCTCTCCCTCTTTACTTCCCTCCATTGCTCCCATTCTTCTTTCCTTCATTTTTCTTTTCTTTCTTTTTCTCTGATCCATGTGTTGTTTATTATCTTTATTTTAATTGACAAAAGACAATAAAATTATGAAAAATATTTGAAAACCATATATTCTATAAGGGTTAACTTAGTTTTATCTGGTACTTTTCTTATTATTTAATTGATGCCATGATTCATTTTTTCCTAAGCCCTTTGAGTTTGTCAGCTCTGGTCTGTCTTAACGGTATACTCTCCAGAGAACACAATCCCATCAATCTAACACATGGAAGGGGAATCAGCAGAATATCCTGCATTTATTATGGGAAATGCTTCTGTCTTGATGGTGTTGACAACTGCATGCCTGCTGTAAGCAGAGTTTCAGGGCACAGATGGTGACCAAAGGAATGAAGATCATTTGGGAAGAGTCTCTTCTTTGACATGTAATGGAGTAGAAGGCACACCTGGATTTTTATGGGGGGAAATGAAAGGGAAATGATTTCCAGGAAAGATGGCTCTTTGACCAGCCCCACCCAGTCCATCTGGGTTAACTCTTAAACATAAGCCCTGCACCATCAGCCCATGGTTTTGTGAACATCATCTGCTTAAGATACCTAAGCCTGCACTTTAATAAGCACCAAACTGTCACTGTTTGGGTTCCAGCCGTATTTTACTATTTTCACTCTTAAGATCAATGCTTCCATATCTGAGCCATGAAAAGTGGATGGTTCTTTGAAATCATGAGTCATAACCTGGTAGCCTTTGAGCTTCATTTGACCCATAGATTTGATTTTGTTCAGCCCACTCAGAGTTAAAACAAAACAAAACAAAACAAAACAAAACAAAACAAAACAAAAAGCAAGTTAGAAAATGAGATTAAGAAATTATGAAGTTTTAAGCAAAATTGTATTTTTGGCATCTTCAGAAAAATCAACTTGCTGTGGCCATTGTGGTTGAATAATTGCCCATTCGGTGTTTGGTAGGGCCAGCTAGTGGCTGGTAGGGTGTATTTGCCTCAGTCCTGTACCATAGCTTCCTTTATCTGTGTTTCTTGCTTAGCCTCAGGGCTACTTTGAGTTTTCCACGTCTTTTACCTTAAAGGCACTCCTCCTCAAAATTCTCTTCTTTGCATGTGTGGCATTAGGCAACACTGAGACAGAATTTGAAGTTGAAGAACTGAGGGGAAAGAAAGAGAGTTCAGTAGGACATCTCTTCTCTTTAGGTTTTATTGAACTTCTTTTCTTTTCCATTCCCATTGTTCTCTCTCACAGGTAACTTAATTCAGACCAGAATATCACAAACAGGAAATTGGAGGCCTGTCAGGCTTATTCCATGAATGACAGGTTATGACAGTGGTTCTTGATCAGGGTGTGCCCTGAATCTTAGGCAGCCATACAGTGGTGTTATACCCCAGACCAATAGAGTCTCTGAGGGTGGAGTCTGGGCACCAGTGGTTGCTAAAGCTCCCTAAGTGGTAATGTGTATTACTGGGTCAGACTATTGACGTGGTTATTAGGAGATCTTTTAACTCTTTGAACTTAAGAATATTCCTTACTATCTTACTAGGTAGATACAGAGATGCATCTTAAATGCATCTTCCTAGGGTTAATTGGGATCACTTGAGGGCAGATCTCTTCTTTATCATGGTAAAGGGCCCAATTCAATGCCAGACTGAGATGGTGCAGGTAGCAGCAAATGTCTTTGGTTTTCATTATTCATTGGTCAAATTCTCCATTAAACTTTTTTCAAAGTGCCAGGAATTCTTTTATTTACATATTGAGCTTCTAGTGGAACAGCAGGTATGTTATTTCTTTCACCATCCCTGAAATAAAATGTCAGGACAAAACCTTTCATGAGCTTTAAAACAAATCCCAGCAAGACAACTAGGAAATTTTACAGCCACACGGAGAGAAATAGGATCAGCAGAGCAAGCTTGTCTCTAGAGACAAGCTGGTTTTCACATGCTACTTTCTTGTACACAGGTCAGAGCCACATGTGTGAATGATTCTCGTAAGATGAATAACTGATATGTAGCTAATGGGTACCTCCTGCGATGGTATATGCCATACCTCAGAGGTTCCTGATTCTGACTGATTATTCTCATTTCCTTGACCACTTACAAAAATTATAGCTTCTTTGGGCTCCACCTTAGATGTACTGCATCAGAATTTCCAAGTGCATTTGTTTGAACCAAAGTCACTCTAGGGACTGGGGTTGTGGCTCAGTCATAGAGCACTTGTCTAGCATGTGTGAGGCACTGGTTCAATCCTCAGTACCACATAAAAATAAATAAAGGTATTGTGTCCATCTCCAACTAAAAAAAATTACCCTTCTCCAGTAGATCTTTTCATGTGGTGTTGGTAGGATTATAAATTGGTGGAATGTTTTTGGAGGGTAATTTGACTATTATCTGCCAATATGTAAAATGGGCTTACCTTTGAATTCAGCAACTGTATTTAATCATGTGGATACATTTATACCAATATCAGATATATATGTATATATATATATGTACAACTTCATAATAGTCATAAGATTGGAAACAACCTAAATAGTTATAAAAATAAAGTTGATTAAATGAATGAGAATACATTGACAAAGGAATATTACATAGCTATTTAAAAATAGGACATTTGGGAATGATGGTGCATACCAATATCTTTTGATACACATGCGTATTTTTTAGTGTAGAAAGTAAGATGGAGAGTAATTTGATAACTTTGATGTTGTGAGTTTAAGAGTACATGAATGTATATGTACATACACATACATAAACATACAAAAGGACATATGCATGTACACATGCACATATGTTGGTTGGGCAGCTAAACTCATATTCTTAGGCCAAACCTATGCTTCTAGGATCCTCTAGGAGATACTATGTAAATGTGCATTGTTAACTGATGAGACAATCACTGTGTGGTCATGTTAAGGTAGCAACAGGATTGATTTTTGACATTTGAATGTCAAGGACCCCTTGCTACAGTTTCAAAGGTAATAGAATATTTATTTTTTCAAGAGTTTTTTTTCACTTAACTTTCAAGTATAAAACAAATTCAGAAATACATGTTTAGTATAAAAAGGATGCACCTTGTCCTATTGGAAATAGTAAATGACATTGATCCTATAAATTTTATTTCTTATTAAATGAACTACTTTTTCCCATTTTGTCCATGTAAACGGGAATTTTATGATGAGGATAATTAGTTTGAATCATTGAATCCTTTTTTTTTTTTTTTTTTTTAGTTTCAAGAAAACAGAGTTTGAGAAGATTCCTATTCTTGTTAATGGTTCTCAGGACACCAAATGATGGGGCACACTGAGTTTCTCATGGAAAAGGCTACAGTTTCCCCAATTCTGCCACCCTCTTTTCTCCCCTTCTCAATTCTGGGTGATTGCACACCACATGTAAGGCATATGAGAAAAGGAAGAGAACTCTAGGCATTGTGCTTCATATAAATTGGTTTATTACTTCTCTGAATAACTCTGTGAGTAGATGTTACTATTCTCACTTTACAATTGAGGAAACACAAGAGGGGGATTTTGTGAGTTTCCCAAGGTTTCACCTCATTAGCTTATGTTGGAATGAACATTGGAACTCCAAGTCCCACATCTTTTCCACTACCTCCACTGAGCTAACCCCAAGTTCATGGTCATGCACTATTATCTGGATATTAAAGTAATGCAAGTGTCATTTCCTCAAGATCAGAGAATGCTGATAGCATCTCAAAGTGCTAACATTTTTTCTGACTGAATTTGAAAATAATCCTTTTTTTGGTGTGGATCTTCATTACATTATATGAAATGGTAGTAAATTGGTGTTTTTTGCTATTTTTTTTTTCATGCATTTTGTACCTTTGACTCTGTTCTGATTTATCCAAGTATTGCTTATCTAAGACAACACTTGAATCTGTATTAGTTTACTGGGGCATCCAAAACAAAATATCACAAACTGACTGGCTTAAACAGCACACATTTATTGTTTTGCAGTTCTGAAGTCCATAAGTCCAAGATCAAAGTACCATCAGAACTGGTTCTTTTGGCTGTAAGAATCTGTTCCATGCTTTTTTTGCTGGCAGTCTTCAATGTCCCTTGTCTTGTAGCTACATCATCTTCCTGTGGCCTTCTACCTGTTTATGTATCTATCTCTGTATTCAGATTTCCCCCCTTTTAAGGACATAGTCATATTGGATTAGGGCACACTCTAATGACCTCATCTTAACTACTTACAGTAGAAATGACCTGATTTCCACTAAAGGTCATATTCAGAGGTCCTAAGAGGTAGACTTCAACATGTGATTATTTGGAGGACATAATTCAACCCAGAGAAAAATCCCTGATTGGTTTGGGGGATTGAAAGTGAAGAACACATGGACCTCTTCTCTCCAGTGGAAGACCAGACCCCACAGTAGAAATGGCCAAATGGCAGGTGCAAATGAGAGACACTAATACTGTAGGAGGGAGAACGACAGAATCATCCAGTGTGGTGAGCAAGGAGTACAGGTAGACATGGCCTCTGATGGAACATGATGTATCCTGTGCCCTATGATGGCACTGGAGCAGTAGAATGCTTGCATGCACCAAGAGGGTCCCCCTAGATTCAGAAAAAGATTCAGCTGGGTTTTGGGGACAGGAATGAGAAAGAACAAGTTTCCCTTTGCATGGAATGAGAAAAGTGGTCTCAATTGTCCAGCCATGACAAGGACTTGCCCCTTCTCTTGTGCCTCCACAAGGGGAGTTTGGTTGTGTGCATTTTGGGGAGCCAAGCTCAGCTTGCTCTAGGCTAGATCAGAAGTGAAGGCCCAGACCTGCTCATGCCACTAGCACTGAAAATGAAAAACCCCAGGAGGGTAGAGGCCACTGGGGCCAACCTGAGGCTCAGGAGTGGTGTTCTCACACAACTCCAGAATAAGTGAAAGGAGAAGCTTCCCAGGGTGACTCTTTAGTAAAACAAATTGATCATCGGAGTAGTCAACATTCACTACACAAATTTGAACCCTTCCTTTCCATTGCTGTTTGTAGGTCGAAACTCTTTCATAGTAAAACGCCATGAGACACTAGAAGCCAGGTAGATAAGTGAATTTTTCAAGCAAAACAGACTTTTCTGAACATTGGCAATGATTTTTTTTGGTAAATAGGTTTAACCTTAGACCTTCTGTCATCTCACATTTTTACACAGGAAATTAATTTTCTCCATCCTCTTGGTGTTTGAGGGGAGAGAAAAAAGTTTGAGAAGTCCCTGGGATTTCAAAAAGCTGCCATATAAACTTTAAAATTAAACAGATGTTATGTGAATCACATGTAAATTGGAGTCATGGGAACCTGGGTTATAAACTGAATGGGATGTTCTGAGGCAGGCAAAGTGGTAGATCTTCTCTTTTTTTTGGTGATTTTTGGGGCCTTGTGGATCAAAATATCAAAATGAAGATGGATCTTTGTGTTTCAGCAAGAGCTAGAGAATATTCCACAGCATAAATCCTTTCCAGCAGATTTTAAACTTCCTGAGAGCAGAGGTCCTATCTTTCTCTATTCTCTGTTCTCAGCACCTAGCAAGTACCTGGCACAAAGCAGATGCCCAAACCACTGACTGACCTCAGTCCTTTAAGAGAGCACACAGCCTCAGTAGGTAATGTTGAGGTGTTGAGAGCCCACAGCTGACCCTACTCTCGTTCTTTATTCTCTTAGTTTAAATTTCCCCCCAAAAAAGAATTGAGACAAGGACTTGAGTGCAAGTTGTATATTTTGAAGGTGGCCCCAAGAAACAGGAGTGTGGGTAAGGTGGCAGTGAGAGAGAAAAGGAGGAAAGAAAAATTAGGGAGAATTCCCTAGGTCTCTGCTGGAGACAATGGTGGGGAGTGGATTTTGTTGGAACCTCTTTGAAGGGTTTGAAATTCTTCCCAGAATTAATTTGATAACATCCCTTCCCTCCTCCAGTGAGGAAGATTCTTATTTGATCTGTCTTAGATGGCATTTACGCTGCCTCTGGATACCTTTTAATTAGAAACAGATTCACTTTTTATTTCATATTATTAGTTTTTCCATTTGTAGTAAGCGTGGGAGAATAAGTCAGGGTATCAGAAAGACAAGAAGCCATGTTCTGTCTCCACGATCCTGGGTGCTGCCACATCTTTGTGGGGAAAGGTTCCTGGAGAGTGCTTCCATCCCAAGCCTGGTGGGGTCAGCCTCCTCATTTTTCCTTTCTCACTGCTTCCTGCCTTGAGCACTGGTTCTGCCATCCCAGTTTCACTTCTTCCTGTATCTTGGCTGATTCAAGTTAGTCATCAATCAATTCACCTGAAAAATTACATCTCTACTCCTATACTTCCTTTCAGCCAGTTGTCTTCCCTCCTAATTCGTAGTCGAAATCCTAGTCCTCAGTAACTCACAATGTGACCTTGTTTATAAATAGAGTGGCTGCAGATATGATGAGTTAAGATGAGGTCATTCTGGACTAGGGTGGGCCCCTAATCTAATATGACCAGTGTCTTTGTCTAAAGGGGAAATTTGGACCTAGAGACAGACAAGTACAAAAAGAAGACAATGTGAAGAGAAGCAGTGAGAAGGCAGCCATCTCCAAGCCAAGGAAGGAGGCAGGAACAGATGCTTCCCTCGGCCCTCATGAGGACCCAACGCTGCCAGCGCCTTGATCTCTTACTTCCAGCGTCCAGAACTATGAGACAATACATTTCTGTTGACAAAACAGTTGTGGCCCTATGTTACCATAGCTAGTGGTACTTTGTTATGGCGGCCCTCTCAAATGAACACATGAACCATTCTCCATGTTTAGCTGAAAGCCTTACTCTTCTATGAGTTCAAGAGGGTCACAAAGAGTCTTGGACCAGGAGTTAGAAATAGTGAGTCTAGTCCTGGCACCTATCACTAATGAATTGTATAAATGTGAGCAAGCATCTTAAACTCTTTTGCTCTCTTTCTTCATTGTGCAGAATAAGGATAGTAGCTATCCTGCCCCGTTGTCTTAGAGTGTGGCTGTGAGGATCAGAGAGCATGAGAGAGAAAGGTGGGAGAGGCAGAGAAGAGTCTGTGATCTAGAAAGCTGCATATAAGTGCACAGAGACATGAAAAGAGGAACAAGTTGAATCCTGACTTGGCAGTCGGTGCCACCTTGCAACAGTTGTTAATTTCCTTTGAACCTCATTCCCATAGTCTGTGAATTAATATTATTTTTAAAGCCTCTCCTCAAGCTCTAGGACAACATGACTACAATTAGGTATTGATTTAGTAAACATGAGTTGTATGTTCTTGCCATCCATTGTCTTGATTCTCTAGGAGCTTTATTTATCCAAAATTCTCCTCAGTAAATCCCACAATGGCCATCTCTACCCTTTGATGACATATTTTTCTCATCCTTGAAAGAAAAAAAGTTTGGAGAGACATAAAGATGAGAGCAGGAAAGGATGCCTTTGGAAAGAGTCTATTTCCAAAGCTGCACTGTTTTGTCAACAGTTAAGGAAGCTGCTGGCTATGGATTCCCCTCATATAGGCCAAGAGTGACATTTTATTAAAGTTGCGTCTTCCCAAATGTCCTAGCTCAGTCTGGCTTTGTTTTGTTGGCATACCTCTGGGTTTACTAACAACATGCAGCTGTTGAAGGTGTGGGATGAGCATATCCTTTCCTCGAGTTATCTCTGACAACTAGTATTTGTATTGTAAGTCGTGTCACTAACTCTTCTTTAGTTTTAATTCATCTTTGTTTTATTTTGCATCATGGATTCTCTGTTTACAAGAAACGTAAGCTGTCTTTCGTTGTCCCATCCAGGCAAATCACTGTGCAAGACTCTCTGTGTCCAAATCTCAGGGGATGGACATTGATCTGAGTCTAGATCTTAGACTTGAAGTATTTCATTTATTCATTCAACACAAAAACTTTTTAGAGTATCTATACCTGGCTTTCTCATAGTAGCTGGGAATATAGTAGCCACAAATCAGAAAAGTGTATTTCTGCATTGGAGGTTCCATTCTGTTGGAGATACAAAGAAGCATATAAAGAAACACAGTAAGTTTGGATAATGATAGGGTCAAGGGTGGGTGGTGTGGGAAAAGATATCCTCTTTGAGAAATGATGTTTGAACAGACTCTTGAATGAAGAAGAGTAAGACATGAGAAAATTTTTGTGGGAAATGTTTTGCACACAGAGGAAGCAGACACTCCAACTTTATTAAGGAGAAGAATTTAGCATATTGGCAGAATCAGGAGGAGGCACGACCAGATTACAGAAGCACATGGAATACTGGTATGATTCCAAAGACTGCTCCTTATTCGTTTGCTTTCCTTACATTAAATGAATTGTCTGGGTCAATTCCTCACCCTACCTGTCTACTCCCATTTCATAGGTATGCTGCACTGCCTGTAAAATTTGGTCCCCTGAGAATTCCAATTATTAAGCCTGAAGCTACAAGGACATGTGCCTTGGGATAGTTCAATTTAGGTAAGAAGAGAAGCCAGACTGCACTGGAAGAAGTGAGATAAAATGTATCTCAGAGAGGAGTCATTTAATTATGAGAAAGATGAACGGTTTTGAATTAGCATGAGAAAAATGGAGTTGATACTAAGGATACAGGGGAAGCTCTTGGAGCCCAAGTGGCAGGAGGCACAGCTGGGCAGCACTGCCTCATGCGACTAGGAGGGGAGGTGTAGCGTTGTATTTTTTCTTTTTTTTTTTTTTTTTGCATTCTGGCTCCATTTCCCCCTCTGCAGCGTCTTCCTCTGCAAGGCTCTAAGTTCCTACTCTCTGAGACTTCAGTTTGCACTTGACAAGGGCCGGCATCTTCACTGGAGCCCAACCCTATGTCAGTAACTATAAACATTAATTTCAGCTACAGATTTCTGGAACTTTGATTCTGCAGGGCTCATTGGGGATCAAGCATCCTTTTTGGGTCAATTGTAGCTGATCTTGGGAGCATTCTCATGGTTTATGGGTACCCTATGACCTGTGGGGAGGGCAGCTTCTCTAATGAAGCAGGATAGGCAGAGATAAAGTCAAACTCAACTTTAGATTCGGGGTTATAGGTAGAGTGTTTTTGGGATGGAGGAATTCATACCAAGGGAGGAAGTGCGATATGGATTGGAAAACAATGGGAAAAAAGAGATTAAGTATTATATAAGGAAGTACAGTGGCCATGAAAACACAGGTTTAGATTTTGTCTGATGTTTTTTATACCATATTCCTGGGTACATGCACATATATTCACTACATCTCTTTCCACAAATGATGCAGTTTACGGAAAAAAAAGTAAATTAACAATTCAGAACTAGAGGAAATAATATTGAATTGAAGCTCTTTCATTCTTTGTATCTGACTTCTATAGACTATGACTTAATTTTTATATTTAATTCTTCCTTGATCAAGATTTAATTATTTAAGTCTGCAATATACATTCTGAAGTCCGTTTTGTTTTCCTTTTGCAAAAACAAAAACAAAAACAAAAACAAACAAAAAACCCCAAAACTACACTTCCCAGCTTTCTCTGCAGTGAGGTGGGTCCATGTAACTAAGGTATGGCCAGTGGGTATGTGGGCAAACTTCCATTCCTGGTCCTTGAAGCCTCCCCAGGGAATCTGCATGCTCTCTCAGTCTTCCCTTATCTGCAACCTTAATCCTGAAGATGCAGTAGAGGATCCCAAATTTCTCCCAAGGGAGAAATTGATTTAGCCATTCCATGAAAAAAATCCTAGGTTCTTGAATAACTGCATAGAGCAGACCTCCTGCAGACTTCCATTAGCCTCTGGCTTGAGTGAGAAATGGGTAGAACAAATAAAAATTTAATGCTAATTGTTGTAACTGTTTCTTCTCTCCTGACCAATACACTTCAGTTCTTTTCTGAAAATTTTTCCTTCTCAAATAATGTGTGGCAGAGATGATGGCATCTAATAATGCAATTAACAAATGCATAATATAGAATGGTGAGGTTATAATAGAGTAAAAAGTAGCTGCAAGGGGGATGTGTAAATTTGATGCTGAAGAAATTCTCTTAAAAGTACAATATTCCCAATGGACCTAGATGTTTGATCTTCAGGGATAGCATGTAATTCACTTCATAATTTTTTGGACTACAGAAATCACTTTGCACAAGAATGTTTGAATTTCCTAAGTTTTAAGCTCATTCCATGCCAGTGACAGTGTGCCTTCTTATTTATGAAGTAGTACAAGAAGAAATTTTCTTAGGAAATTACTTCTTTTCAGCCAGACAGCTTTTGGTAATGGAAAGGTAGATAGAGGCACAATTCAATAGTGTTTAATTTTCTCATATATAGCTTACCTAGATACAGTAGTGCACATGATATGTGCAAGTATTTCAATACACACACCATACTAAGCTAACAGGCCTCATGTGTTGGAATGGTATAGTGTTGTATTATCTTGCTGTTTTGGAGTTTCTAACAATGGTATAATAACTGGTTTATCACTTTGTTTTGTCATTATTTCTGAGTTTGAAAGTTGTAAAATTCTCTAAAAGTTGTAGAAAAAGTATTGGACTAGAGTCAATGATTCTAGCCTCATCCCTGCCACTACTTGGCCTGTGACCCTAGACATTATCTCATCTCCTTGGACTTTAATTTTCTTAACTATAAGATGGAATTGAACTAAGAGAAAGAAACTTGGAGTCAGAGGGACCTGAGTGACCAGGACAAGCTCTTTAGCTTCTCAGACCCTCATTCCCCTAATTTAGAACATGAGGCAAATCCTTTCTTCCCCTCAAGGTGGAGACAGGCATTAGTGAGAAATGTCTGAAGGTGTGGGTCACAGTGGGTATTTAATTATTTGCTTCCCTTGCTCTGCCCACTTGATATTTACAAAGATTCCATTTTCCTCAAAGAAGCAGAAAATGTGTGAATCCATCCTTCCTTACCTGGTTGGAGGCTATGCAGCTCTTGCAGAGCACAGCTGAACTTCTGTCCTATTCGCTTAATGGTAAGCCTAGAAAGCCTGGAATAGGGATGTTGAAGACATCTGCCACACACTGTGAGCACCAATATCAGGTGAGAACCTAGCCCTGTGCACAGTAAGGGAAGTGCACACACACACATGTGTGTGCACACACACCCACAATTTGTCTCAGTGTCTGTGAGACTGAGTCAGCCATTACCTGTGTCTTTCTGGTCCTCTTGCTTCTGTTTATACGAAACCACAGGAGGTAACAGGAGTAGAAAGGAGCTGGAAGAGGTGAGGTTCTTGTATTTGCTGTGTGATGCTCTGTTAATATCAGACTAATTAGGATGTTGGTTTCTATGAATAACCTATACCAGTTCAAAAAAGGGAACATCATGATCTTGGTCAGCAGAACTTTTGTTAATGTGGTCAGGAAGTTCCCAAGTGACCAGGATGGGGTGACCAGGAGAAATGGTTTCCTGTGCCAGTTCTTGGCCTTCTTACTTTTCAGAAAGGGAAAGCCTGCAGATGGCTCACTCCACCTAACTCTCATCAGGTGAGTGGTGAACTAGGTTTTTTTTTTTCTAGAGGCAGGAAACCTTGTTTCTTGTCCTGGCTTTCCTACTAACTTTTTTTCTTTTTAACTTTTAGCTAGTCTTTTGTAGGCTTCAGTTTCCACATTCTTTAAGTGAGGGGTTGGACACCATTGGGATAACTCTAAGATATTTATTGCTACCATTGTATGGTTTGGTCATAGGATTTTCCCAAGTATGTTCTAATGTGTGCATCTCAGAATTCATTACCTTGCATGTCTCATCACTCCAGTTTTCCCTTTAACTATGCATAACTAACCTTGGCTTCACATTCATTTATTCAGTATTTTTATTTCAATCATTTTTAAAAATTTATTTCCTTCCTTAGCAGTCATATGCATGAGTTTACCAACTTGATGGTGTATATGTGCGTGCACATTTATATATATACATATAGACCAATAAACTGTGTTATACACACATGCACACATATCTACACAAAAGAAAATGTTCAACTATTAGTGTATTTTATTTTTCCATATAATAATATTTTTGGTAAATGCTATTATAGTTTTATTTTTGGAAATAGATCAATTTATAACTACTCAATTTTTTTCCTTGAATTAAAAAAATTAATATATTAATTGTACATATTAATGGGGTGAAAAGTGACATTTCCATTCATGTGCATAGAGTGCACTGATCAAATCTAACTTTTTTTCCACTCTCTTCACCCATGCTCTTACTAATCTCAAATAATCACTATTCTATGAAGTTTAATTTTTCTCTCTTGAGTGGCTTGTCTGCAGGAATCATGAAATGAAGGGCCTGTGTTTATGCTCACTCATATGCTATTTTCCATTAGCCAAAAACGATCTGAAGCACATCATTGTTTTTGTTTTAAGAAGCTTTGAGAACAGTAAACTTGTTCTTTCCAATATTACCTGTTGATATACACCTGAAATTCTGTGTAACACAGATGTGCTATGCATCGTGAGATCAGAAGAGCAGAAAATAGGGCGGAAAGAAGCTTAGAAAAATTATTTAGATCAAATTACAGGTAATAGAATAATAGAACTTTCCTTATTTTACTAAGAAAGCACTGGATCCCATGACATTGTGTGTGTACATCCTTCCGTCTCTTCTGCATTTGGACTTTGGAGCAAGGTTGCACACATGCATTTTCTTTAAGGCCCCCTTTTTTAGATATTTAAAATATTTAGTGTGTATACATTTATTTAATTAATCTTGGAAGATGAATTCTCTGCCTGTCTTGGTTCTGAAAGAGTTCCATAAGAACTGGGATTCTTGAAACACACAGCAAGTTTAACTTAGCCTTCATTTTGAAATCACCTGATATCAATTAGCATTCCTGCAGTTTGGAGCTGATTTATGATGCCCTTGTAAGGCCCTGAAAATATGAAAGCAGAGAAGCAGTATTTCAAAATGCAGCATAAAATCAACAATAAAATGTATATTTATAACCTGAAAAGTATGATTTCATCTTGGAGAATTACCAACCCAATAGCAGTAATAAGCATGATTTTCATTGTACCATATTGTACTTATTAAGCACTTCAGGGGACTTGTGAATAAATCAAATTGTGGGATCAGTTTTGGATATCCGAACATATTTTTAAATATTGTAAAAATGTGGAAAAGTATCACAACTGGTTATCATTTGTTCTTGCTTTCCAAAAAGGTTTTAATCATAAGCTCATTCTTACATCCTCCTGTAAGCAGGGCTGAGGCTGGAATGGTCTGTAAAGTGATGTTCTTTTAATAAATGCAGATTTAATATGGTCACGAGATAAGATTAGACCTTTCCAAAACCACATTCAAATACCACAGATTCTGATTACGTGCATAAAAGTCAGGAAGAGCTAGGTGGTTTGGAGGATGCAATGTTATCAGAGAATTTAGGGTGATATACATGCCTGCTTTTGATTTAAAGTTTTAATAAAATTCATTATGGGAAGTGAAGGCACTGCATTGAAATGCCCCAACTTGCTCTGTTTGCATTATATTGGCTTCCACAAGTCAAGTCAATTTAATACACCCAACAATGGTCGACGATGTCCCAAGTGTCTGGCACTTCGATAGGTGTGAGAGCTACGAAGCTAATGGGTAGTAGTTTGGGAGATCTGCTGGCATATGATTTTTGTGGCAGAAAGGAAGTTCCAGGTTGGCTCCAGGGCATGGCCTTCCTAGATTTGTTAGTACTCTGAATTGAGATCAATAATTGCAGATGTGGGTGGGATAGGGATCTGTGGCTTGGCCTGGACTCTGGAGGCCAGTATCCCTAATTACTACAGTCATTTTAGTGTTGCCCTAGGTTAAGTCTCAGGTAGCTGTTGGGTTAACTTAGAGAGTCTCACATAATCAGACTCAAATGCATGGTTCACCAAATGAGAACCCAACTTGTTTGATACAAGAGGGTTGATAATGGGAGCAACTCCAAGGCACTATATGACCTGGACATATAATCAAGATAAAAATATCCAGCAATTCATCAGTAGTCTTTTTAATAGGGCTATTAGATCATAGATTCTGTGGCTGAAAGTAAAACGAATTGCTTTTACTTCTAATGGGTGTACAGGCTAAGAAAGGTAGGGTGTGAGGCTAAGAAAGTAAGAGTCATGAGAGAGCCCTACAAATGTGTCAGGTGAGTGCTCAAATGTGCTGTGGAGGGAGGTGATTATGTTGGACATCACCATTATAATGGCTTCTTTGCCAAGTTTCTCAGTGACTGGGTCCTACATACAATGAAGGGGAAGGCAGATGTTCTGGGTATCAGTCTGGCGTACTGTCTTTTTTTGGGTGTTTTCTCAGGCTAGACTTACTCTGCCACCACCATGTTGGAGACTCAGATCTGCCTATGAATCCTTGTATTCTTGGCTACGAAGTCGTAACCCCCAGCCTCTGCCTGCCACACTGACATCACTTAGTGATACAGTCAGGGATATTATATCTTATTTGTCTCTTTACAATGTGCTAAAATTTCTCACAGGTGATGGCACAAAAAGGAAACCAAGAGGAAAGGTCATGGAGGTTATTTAAAATGTGGTCTATTTATAGTCCAATGGGTTGTGTTTTCAGTTCCAAATGTGCTTAGATATCAAATTCTGGTTCTGACTGAGTGATGAAAGGTTGTGATAGTTTTGGAAATAAATATAAAATCTGATGAGTCATTTCTTATATTTCACTATTCTTTGCTGATATATATAGGTTGCTAGGGAGGTACAGTTGCTAGGGAGGTACAAATCACAGGTACTTCCTTGTGAAGGCTATAAAGGGGACCAATGGAACAGGTTTTCAACAGCAGATAACCCCAATATTATTTGCATTTATTCTTAATAATAATGATAGTAATGGCTACCATTTAAGTATATACTCTGTAGGGATATATTGTTATATATATTGTATAGCATCCTTGTTTTATTTAATTTGAGCTTCACAGTATTTCTGTAAATTAGCTATGAATGATCAGTATACTTGAATGAAAAGAATTCCAAGGATTAGAGAATTGGGTTTAACCAGTTTAAAAAAGGAACTGAAATCAACCAGTTTTCATTCCATCTTATTCTTCCCTATACTGCTTACTTTGGGATGACATGGCCCATTTTTCTGATGTGTTTTTCATGTTTTTTCAAGGGTGGAAGTAATTCCCTCAGGAAAACTGCTTGATGGACAATTTAGACCCAGACAGGTCCAAGGCAATGAATGGGTTTTCTTTTAACTGTAGGTTTTAACCAGTGAATAGGTTATAAAATCAATTATTATTGGGTTGTGTAAAAGGAGCTTTCTAAAAAAGTAAATAGAATAAAATAAGAAATATCAGACCACATAGTACTAAAAGGTTATTATTTTTCGATGAAACTTTCATTTTGGCATATATATTTGATAAATATATATATCATATGTGGTATGTATATAATATATGAGTATAATGTAATGCCAAACAAGTTTCACATATATGCCACATATATAATATAAAATATATAATATATATATTTTGCATACAGATTATATATGCACACCACATATATACATAATATATAAGTAATACACAATTTGGACATTTATTATGCATGTGTATACATATGTGTTAACATTGCAAAATGTGTTTTTTAATGTTGGTTTCAGTCCAAAAGTTAGAAACCACTATCTTAAGATACAGATGGGATGACCAAGTAATCAGACTAAGCGATTGATCACTTATGTTGTGTAGGGAATGAAGAAGGGGTTGGGAGCCTTTTGCTGGAGCCAAGCTAGGGAGGAGCAAGGACAAAGTCAAAAAGAAGAGCATGGGGCTCCCAGGGGCATGATGAAGCAATTCCTTGGGAAGAAGAAACAGTTGGGTGACTTTTAATAATATGAATGTCCAATTCTTAAGATTAATCTATTTTCTCTGCAGATCTGTTCTGTACCTTATCTTCACCTCCACCTTCTTCTCTTTGCTGGAAATCTTCAAGAGACTCTACTAAGTGTGTAACCTTGAACCTGTGGTCAGGAATTGTCCAACAAAACCCACAGCATTCAGGAAAAACTGAGCAGAAGCAAGAGCTAGAAGCCTGGGTTGTTGGAAGGAACACTGGATTTCCGTATATGTTCCAGGGAATGAGGGTTGAGGCCAACTTCACTGACATCTAGTAAGTCAGTACTGGTGTCTATTACATGAGACAGCCAACAGTTTGACACTGGAGTCCCTGGTATTTCTCCAGCCATCTGTACCTCTTCTCTCCTGCCATATCAATGGATATCACAAAAGAAGCAGTCAGGTGGATGTGAGGGCATGAGATCTGAAGGACAGACATTGTGATGCAGACCCAATCCCAGACTCTGGAGTAGTATGTGTGTACTGTTTATCTCTGCTGTTGCTCGGTCCTGGTGCTCACATGGGGTGGGTGCTCACAGTGCCTCTGGTGTGCGGTAGGTGGTAGCTTCAACACATTCCATTTCTAGGGATATTTTATTTTTATGGGATGGAAGCTTGAAATGATAGAAAGCATACTAACTTCCAGAGGTGTAGGTTCTCATCTGCTTCTGCTCTCTTTCCTCTATGAGTTTTTGAGCAAGTCTATGTTTTTGGCTCTCTTCTTAGAAAATGAGGAAGGACCTGATTTTTCTCTGGCTTCTAGAAGTTCTAGTGTTTGTCCTAGACCAATAGTGTTCAATAGAGTATTTGGAGGCTATCTTGAGACCCTTCAGTGGCTTCTTTGCAGCCTGGGGGAAGCGGGGTCCCTTCCCTACCCCCTTCTACAGCTACACTAGTGCAGTCTTCATTTTTGTCTGTTTTGTGTATTGAAATTCCCTTTACAAAAAGGAAAAAAGAGAATTTATGAAAAACTACTGTACTAGATAAACCACAAGGGAAGCTGTTCAGTTTTCAAGAATTAAGAGAGAGCAGAAACCTGAAACTAATAGAAAAAGAAGCCATTGAAAATATTCCCACCAAAAAGTTGAAAAATTATAAAAAGATCTGAAAAAGATCTAAACAGTCCATTTTATGGGAGATGGACAGCGATATTATTAGTGACCACTATATTCCAAATATTTGAACAACATATGATGGTCTATTTTTATGTATTCTAAAATTAAGAATAAAAGTGAAATAAATTTTTAAGAGGTAACATCAATAAATTCTCTTTGTACCATTAGGAGATGACAAAGGTAAATGAATATAGCAAATAGAACAAACACCACTTTATGTTGAACACAGATTTGGTCCAGGTGTCTCTTTATTTCTGAAGGAAGTAAACCTTCTCACTCTGGATGCCTGAGACCTACCGGTTCTTTACCAAGTCCATGTTAGGGTTGCTGACATTGGAGCTGGTTTAAGGAATAAGGATCAAATGGCCAGAAAATAAGTCATTAACACTCAGAGCAGCTAATATTTATTGAATACCTATTATGTATTAAAATCTGACTCAGGTATTTTTCTTGTAACTCTCAACCACACTCTATAAAGTAAGAGATACAGCTCCCAAAACTGAGATTAACTGAGGTCAAAACATTTTCTCAGAGTCACTGTAGCTAATGGTAGCTGCACCCATTAGTGGCTCTAGTTTCTGCTCTTCTTTATTTAGGCCACATGGCTGCTCCTAACCAATGCCATATTAATCCTTGTTTATCCTAAGCATTTGTTGGTCCATGTTCTATGATGTGGCCTTTTGTCATAATTTATGTTTTTTTTTACTTATTTATTCAATCAAAAATATTCATAGAGCATCTTCTATGTGGGTGTTATGTGTGGAAATTGGGGGATAAAGTGTACTCTAAGTAGGTTTCTTTATCCATGAAAGCTTATATTATTGTAGAACAGATAAGCTATGCACATAAATAATTACAGGTTAAGAAAGCAGTTGTTGAGTGTACCCTATGACAAAGTGTAGGTGTCGTGAGAGAGGAGAGAGAGACAATCAGCTGAGAAGTTGGGTGAAGGAGGTGACTTTTGGGCTCACCTTTGAAGGCGAATGATTGAGGCATGTATGTTTGTGGTGTGAAGGGCATTCTGGGAGGAGCAACAGCCTGAACAGAGGCTTGCACTAAGGGAACAGTGGGGAGTGGACAGAGAAAAGTCATTTGGTTAGAAAGAAAGGCAGTGAAAGGGAGCCTTAGAAAGTAAGAATGGGTGCCGGGCATGGTGGTGCACGCCTGTAATCCCAGCACTTGGGAGGCTGAGGCAGGAGGATCATGAGTTCAAAGCCAGCCTCAGCAATTTAGCGAGGCCCGAAGCAACTCAGCGAGACCCTGTCTCTAAATAAAATACAAAATAGGGCTGGGGATGTGGCTCAGTGGCCAAGTACCCCTGAGTTCAATCCCTGGTACCAAAAACAACAACAACAACTAAAAGTAAGAGTGGGAAGATATTGGATCAAGATTACAGCAGGAGGCTCTTGATTCTTAAAATAAGGAATGTAGATTTCATTCTCTGAGAATGGATAGAAAGCCATAAAAAAAAAAATGAACGGAAACGTAACATGACAAAACAAGGCCTCAGAAAGTTTAATCTGACCACAGTACATACAATGAATGGACAGGCAGTGCTGAGAAAAACAAGGATTGATGATTTTAGAGGCTTCTGAAAAACCTATGTTGGGACCATGGGGTACCTTGATGGGGAAGGGATAGTGGAAAAAGAGAGGAGGACATTATTGTAAAATGCAGAGCGTATGAAAAAATGTCTGGGAGATGAACTGGGCCTTTTTGACTAAAATAGGAACACAGGAGAAGCAGCAGGTTTCAAGGGTAAGATGATGAATTGGATTTGAAGTATGACAAGGTGACCTGTAGGAGGGACCCCTAAAGCAGAAGACTACAAATCAGGGAGACATAGACGTGTGAAACTTTATTGAGTAAAAGGACTACTAGCACACAGTGGAAATAGGCAATAATGCAGCAGTCTGCAAAAGGTGCTACACTGAATGTTCATCTTGGTTATGGTGGCAAAATAAATGTAGTTTTTAGTCTGATTTTTCCCTCCATTCGTATCAAGCGACCTGAGAATGCAATGAGGCATTTGCCCACTGGTCTGTTGTATATTCCAGGCTGTGGTATTTTAAGGCTCTATTAATACGGAGAAATTTGTTTTGTTTGAATGACTATTAGTATTTTGAAACATGGTATATTCATCAAACATCTGTTTTGTTTTAGAAAAAAGTCTTTCTTGCTGAAATGACTGATATTCCCAGCATCCTTGGAACACTGTTGTCTTTGTCAGGGGGAGGGAGGGGACTCACCCTATTGGCTTTGAAAGCTTCCTAACAGTTTGGCATCAAAGAAATTTGCCTGGAGTTCTCTATGGAGATCATTTTGAGAGTAGAATTGTAATTGGTATTCTGTGATGAGATTAGGTCTGGAGACACTGTGACTTCTATTTGGATTTTTTTTCTTTTTTGCATGAGGAAAGAACTTTTATCACTCCCAAATAAAGTGTTTATCTGTAGCCTAATTAACATGCATGAAATTGCATGTAATTGAGCACATTTATTTTCTTCACTTTGTCCTTCCCTTGGTCTTTTCCAGATCAGGTTTCCTAATAGTATCATTTCTTCTCCCTTATTGGATTCTGGTACTGATGGCAGTGCTTGAGCTGGAGATTGGGCTGATGTTGTCCACTGGAGTATGAAGTGTACTCCACATTATGCATATGACCAGATGTGTTTTACATCTGCAGATCCTGAGGTGCAATTCTTATTCCTTCATTAGAAGCATGAAAAATGGTAGGCCCAGGAATTGGAACTGGTCTCTTAGCTCAGCAGTGACATTCAGGGTGAATTGCTCCAGGAATCCCTTACAGAAACAGCGTTTGGGGATTTGTGGGCTTTTAAGAGACTAAATGACTTCCTTCCTTGTGTCTAGTCCACAGACCTTATGGTAAGAAACAACCAATCAGCTGAAAGCAAAGCCATGGTGGGTTTTTCTGCCATCAGATGCATTCCCAGGGAGAGCCCTTGTGATCAGTCCATCTCCCCATGACTTTGGGGGTGATTAGCACACTGTAAATCCTTATCTTATTAGCTGGAGGAAAGTGTCATGAAAGGAGTGCTTTTTACATGAAAATAGAAAATCCTGAATCACGCGAAAAATCCTTTTGAACATTCTTTTACCAATAATTTATTATTTATGCTCCTAGAAATTTGAAAACAAAATGTATTAATTGGGCATCAATTAGGAAACAGTGCAGATAGGATGAAGGTGTTCTTACATACCTAATGATGGTTAAAAAAAAATTTTTGTACATAGTTTTGTCTACTGTTAAAAGCTCTCATGGTTCAGGGACTTCACACAAAGCAACCTATAGAATTTATAAAAAGAGGTGATCAAATATGATCCTTTTGGGGCCTTGAAGGTCAGAACCAGAGCTGGGGTGGTGAACTTAAGATAGGGGGTCAAACCAAGAGGAATGAGGGTAGTGGCCAAGGGGCTATGAATAAGGGAAGCTGAGGAGGCTAATGACCCCCTTGAAGTACAAGTCACCCTGTCTGGGAAGTGTGAGGAGCACCCCATCAGAGAGGTCAGAGACAGATACTGGAGAATCCCCATGACAAAACAGGATCTGGCTTCTGCTTCACCTGTCTTACAGTCATTTCAGAACCACTGTCTGTGGGAGTCTGAGGCAGATGGGAGAAGCCGAATCTGGGTGTAGCGTACATTGGGAGCCTAGATAAGATCTTGGTCAGCATTTGTTCACTCTTCTGTCCTGGGACTCAGTGGCCCGGGTACTTGTGAAGTTCTTAAGGGCAATGACCATGTTTCTTTCATCTTTGAAGCTCTACGATTTTCTGGTTTCTTCCTCATGGTGTTAAATATTTGCTGGATTAATGGTTAATGTAGAACACATAGTTTTTTATTAAATAATTCCAGAATGGGGAGATCCTAAAACTTCATTCAATTATTTATTTCAGTCTATCTGACCTAATATTTTTGTTGTTCTGCTGCTGCTTTTATTTTCCTTTTTTTAGGGTTTTGGAATTTATGTATCTATCAATAGTATATCACAACTATCAAGTGCTTCCTGTATGCTCTTTTTTAGGGGTTTACATTGTGTTAAGGGCCTATGTTGTAGGTATTATTTTTATTCCTATTATTTGGATGAGAAAATAGACGATAAGTAGCTCACATAGCTAAAAGTGATGAAATTAGGTGATTTTTTTTTTTAAATTTAAAAGGCTATACTTTCTATCTGCAGAAAAAAATCACATTTTGAAAAGATTCCTTCATTTGTTTAGATTCCTGAGGCAGGAATCTATTCTTATCTATCTGAACTATTATGTGGCCTTCTATGGCAATGAAGAAAGGTCAACTTGATTTAGTTACCTTATAGATTCAAAGACCACTCTGAGGTTAAGCATTGGAATATCTTCACTTAAAAAATTGTTTATGGAATCTTCCAGTACTGTAGTCCAATGGATTTAATCTCAGGTTCTGGTTCTATGCAGGGTCGTGTGATATATGTCTGTGTAAACAAATCCTCTCCCCACCCAGATGTGTCCCTTCAGTTGTGTGGCAGGATCCAGGTCCCCATTCTGCTCAAGTACTTTCCTGACCTTGAAGCCACCACATGTTCCACCCTCGCTCAGTAAACCTGGCCTGGTTGAATTCCAGCTATGGATGGGTCTGATTCTGCATGGCTCTTGAGACCTAGATTGAGAGCTCTCTGGCATGTAAAGAGGAGAACTTAAGGGCAGGTGAGGGGCTACCCCAAAATGGGGTCTGTCATAGTAAAAAGTGCATTGTGCTCTCTCTACTAGTTCTACAGAACCTGCCTTTGGTGGGCACACAGGTGAGCCCCATTTAGTGATCATTTCATTCCAAAACAGAGACTTTTAAGAGAAGTTGTAATGTACTAATATATGACATAGGTGTCTATTATTTGTGGAAAGCAGGAACAAGGAAAGCATCTTTTTAAGGAATGTTTTGCTTTAGAGTCCTTTACAACAAACAGATCCTTAGAGGAACTTTGCAATTTTTTTCATTCCCATCATCATTTTTGCATTATCTTCTGTGTATGAAGAAGGTCCTCTGGTTCCTGTCCTCTAGAAATTTGGCATGTACTTCTTCACCAAATGGATAATAGTTTTTTTCTGAGGGATGATTTAATGAAATTTTATGTATTTATTTTAATAGCATATGTACTACTTAAAATTTTAGTGGACCTAGAAGGTGAGATAATAGGACAGTATAACTAAGTGACTTCTTAAAAATGAAAATGCTAAATTTTCAATATTGCACAATATTTCTGGAAGCTACAGAGTGAATTTTCCTTTGAAGTCCCCTGTTTCTTTTGCAAGGAATTCCCTACATCTTTCTTCTCTCTCCTCAGCTTCTGACTCTAGGATGCTGGGACTTTCCCTTTCCCCTTATCAGTCTTAAATATATTTTTAACTACCCCCAGAACTCTATTAACTCTCTCTCCTAATCTGTCAAACTTTCAGTAGTCGAGTGGGCCTGGCCCTGTGCCCAGGCTGCTCCTGCAGAATCCTCTGGACAATCTGAGGCTAAGCCGGTGACTTGCCCCTCCCCTTAAGTTTGATATTCTGACTGCAGTTCTATATTCATAGCCATTGAAGGGACTTCCTGGATGGTCATGTCAAGCCACATGGACCCAGCATTCACAGCAACCCATCAGCATTTGATTGGCTGTGGAATGCTGTCTTTGGCAAACATCACTAGTACATTTTGAAAACCTCTGTTGGACCCCCCTTCTTACATAGGAGGCCATTAACCAGCTCCATTTACACAGTTGGGGTATGTTCAAGAAGTACAAATTAGTACGAACTTGGCAAATAACTGCAGCCACAACAGATTTGAAATCTATATAACCCGAGAACTCAAAAATTGGATTTTTTTTCTGTTCCCCCCCCCAAATAGAGAAGATGTAAATGAGAAGCTGAGTTTGTGAGATGATTTTGGTTCTCCTTTCTCCCCACTGTGGGTCTTTGATCTCTGATGAAATAGGGTCAAAGGGTTCAGAGGTAGGTATTGAGATCATGGTTGGACTCTCTAGTAAGTCATGGAATCAACTGGCTTGGGGTGTAGTTTTGCTCTGTTTGTACATATAGTGTCACTGTGGTTCCTATATTGTGTCTTAACTTAATATGTCAGGGCTTGTAAGTTGTCTGGGCTTTAACTGTCTTTTATGAGATCTCCAGTTACCTTTGGCTTCCCATGTGGTTATCTGTTCTTGTTTCTAGTGTCCCTGTTCTTTGTTCCTTTTCTCCCTAAGATTGAATTTCAGATTTTACTTCATTGGGTGCAGCAAGTCAAAAATCTCCCATAAGTCTGGGAAAAAAGTGGAATTATTGTGATTAGGGAAAAGCATTTTAAGTTTCAGGAATAAGTAATACATATTTCATTCATGCAATTGTTCAGAAATTATGGGACTATTGAATATGTTTGATATTGAATATTGAATATGAATATGATTGACAGAGAATGTTCTAGAAATTAAGAATACAGAGTTAAAAATCTCTGTCTAGATCAAATAAAAACCTGTACTTGTTGTTTACTATTCTTCAGTCATGTTTGTGTCTTGTGTCTGAAACGTGCTTGAAGAGAGAAATTACCTTCCATAGATAGTTGAATTCACACAGGTTGTGGCTTTCTTCCATGTGCTTTTAGAATTTCTCAGTCTGATGAATTTTGAGGAACTGGAAAGACCTGGCATCTTCATCCATCCCAAGGGTAACAGTGTATTTTCAGAGTAACTGTCCTCTGAAGCCACATGGGAGGACTAGTTTCTTCAAGTAGTATACCTAGATTGTCATCCATTTCCTAGGTTGGCTCAAATGACAGTTTCATGTAATTTTTTGGTGAGATAGAAGACCTGTCCATTAAGAAGGTAAATACATGTGATTTCATTTTAAAATCTTTTAAATCTTCTCTCAAAAATATATTTTTTCTCCAACTAGGAATTCTGAATTTTGGTTTAGAATAATATTCAGAATCATAATGTAGATTGATAATTTTCAGTACTGTTTCAGTGTAGTTGATATTCACCTAATCAGTAGTTAAATTCTAACAGCACTTTCTAATTTAAAAAATTTGCATGGCCAGGTACATAAAACATAGGGGTTTGCTTTCTGTTTCAGTGAGTGGTTTTATGGACTTATTTAAAGAGCATGTCTATAAAAAGAAGGGGGTGTATTATTTTGTCATTGAAAAACTTGAAAAGTGTTTTCCGCTCCCTCCTTCTAATGTACATGAACCTGAGAAGAAACAGTTGTGGTGTGTATAAGGGAATGAATTTGGGGGCTCCTGTGACATGGAGGGTCTCGCTCCTACCTAGCAAAGGTCTTATTAAGCATTTTTATTTTCCCCCAGGGGTGGGGTAAGGAGGGCTGGAGTTTTTTGGCCTGGTAACTGATGTACTAGATTAGCCAACAGCATCAGTGCAAAGCAGCCAAGGCTTGACTGTGCAGCTCACTATCCTCTTCAGACTCATCCAGGGTCTCCCAGATTGCATGGAAGTACAAACTGCTATTTTTGCTGTGTCCAGCTGCCTTTTCACTGCATGCACTCTGGCTGGGAAGGTCCGGTCTCTGTTTCTGCCCCTCAGGAAGGACTCAGCTCTTAATCTCTCCTCAGTTCCCTGCAGCAGTCAACCTCTCAAGATTACAAAGAAAAATGACACTCAAGGAGGGTGACATCTGTCACATTGATTTTATGCCTGACTTGGGTCTCCATAAACCGAAAGATAAAGAGCATTTTCTCTTCTTTCTTTTCTGATGAAAATTTCTTATTTATTTTTGGTTGGGTGGGGTAATGGGATAGCAAGTGGGGAAATCCAGTGGGAGCATACAGTGTGCCTCAGAGATTTATAAATAAGAGAAGTATAGAACTATAGAAGAAGTCATATTGCACCTCCGCCATTTCTGATCTCTAATGGAATTTGTGAAAAATTAGAATAAGTTTTGAAATACACCGGATAGGACTCAGATATACAATGTAGTTTACTAATCTTGATTGAGCTCCGGTAAGTAATCGGTACCGTACGAGGACCTCATGTAGCTTTTACAGCAGCCCTATGGGTAGGTTCTATTAGCACCATTTTCCAGATGAGGAAAGTGAAGTTCTGAGCAATCAATTTGTCAAGATCACACAACTGGAAAATGACTGCATTGGGATTCCTTCTTTCCTTAATTAAAGATTCTTGGGTTCCTCCTAAGAAGAATCTCTTAACTCCGTTCCTCAATGATGCCAAGGTACCTTTAAGTGTACTGGCTGCAAGTATCATGTTATATAAACATCCCTGAATCCAGATGATGGATAACATTGGTGGAAAGAATGACTTTAATGTTGGGGTAGAGGGAAGAAGATATATAAATGAGAAGAATTTACAATAGAATTCAAAACACAAAGGGCTCAGGCAAAGGGGCTTGCACAGTGTCTCAGCCTTCTGAGAACAGCTACTGTCTATCTTCCTGAAACCTCAAGGTCCTAGGGAAGGCAGGGGCCTGACAAGTCAAGTGTCTGTGTATGAACTGCTGATACTCAGGTGTTTGTCATGTGTGTGCTTGAGTCTCCATCTAGAACATCCAACAAACCTTAGAGAGGCTTCTTGCACAAAATCCATCTCCCAGGACAAAGAGACAAAGGTACTGATAGGCAGATGATGCCAAAGTATTTGTTAGAAACCCAGCTTCATATGCTCACTCATTCCATAAACCCAGAAAAGCCATCTGATGAGTAATATGGCTCAGAAAATGCAGAGAGAGTAAAACTCCAGGAACAATCACAAGACATGGGTAAATGCTGAGGGTATTCCAGATATTCTCTTAAATGAGGTATCAAAATTAGGCTTAAGATACTAGATCCGCTAAGTTCATGTATCATGTATGCTGTTCAACAGTAAATTTGAGCTCAACTTGAATAAGTGCCTTTCCTCTCTTGCTACTCAAAATGGGGGCCATGGTATCAGCATCCATGGGAAGCTTGTTAGAAATGCAGAATTACACATCCCTTTCTAGACCTAATGAGTCAGAGTTTGCATTTTAAAGATATCCCCAGGTGCTTTGTATGCAGAATGCAGTTGTAAACTCCTGTGCTAACACATACTAGACAATAGCAGCGTGTACCAAGAAAATTGATCAGTGCTCTCAAGCCCGGATACACACTTAAGTCACTTGTGTAACCTGGTACCAGTCCAATTAAATCAGGTTCTTTTGGAGTAGGACCCAGGAACTGGCATTTCTGAAAAGCTCCATAGATGTACAGGGTTGAGAATCCCTGATTTAGATAGTTTGTATCCTATATGAGTGGGGGAATGTTGCTTTGCAGATTGGGGTTCTGAAAGAATTGACCCCAGATGTGGTACACTTAGAAGAGTAAGCATGACATAATGGTTCTCTCAGTCAGTGATAGGGCACTGGAAAAGATTGCCAGCTAACATCCTGAAACTCATCTGGAATGAGATAATGAGTGATGGCTTCAAGAGTGTAAGTGTTAGGGTCTGTAGTGGTTTGGATGTTTGAGTCTTCCAAAACCCATGTTATAACTTAATCTCCAAAGTCATATGTTGTTGGTATTTGGAGGTGGGACCTTTGGAAGGTAATGATGATTAGATGAGGGCATGAGAGTTGAACCTCCATGATGACATTAGGGACTTCATGAGGAATTGAGAACAGAGCTAGCAAAGCTTGCCCTGTCTCCATGTGTCAGCCTCTGCCAAGTTATAATACAGCAAGAAGGTCTTCCCCAGATGCTGAGAGGATGTCGTCCCCATGATCTTGGACTTCCCTGCCTCCAAAATCACGAGACAACTTCTTTTCTTTAAACTACCCAGATTCAGGTATTTTATTATAGCAACTCATAAAATGGACTAAGATAAAGTCCTGATACTTCTCAGAACATTCACCCTACCATTGCAGAAAAGAATTCAGAGATCAAGGTGAACTACAGGTGAAGAATAATTCAGCAATGGAGGGCTGTGGTTACAAAGCTGAGAGAGCTTGTGAAACATGAAAAAGTCATTGTATAACCCCTCCATCCCTGCTGTAGATGATACTGATTAGGACTTTATACAGTATTGCCCAAGTTAGTGTGCCAGAACAGAAGTGCCATTATGATGAGCTTTGAACTCTTTTAAATAAAACTAATATCAGACATGTGGAAAAGCAAAGGATTTGTTTTTATTTAGTACACTTGAAAATGCCTAAAGGGAGAACTTTGCATTTTTCAAATATTGACAAAAGTGCTTTGTATGAAAGATGGCAGTTAGATGATCGCTTTTACCAGAAAGAAATTAGAATTTGCAGGTAAATGGATGGAATTGGAGATTATCATGCCAAGTGAAATAAGCCAATCCCCAAAACTCAAAGGCCAAATGTTTCCCCTGATAAGTGGATGATACATAATGGGTGTAGGGAGTAAGAGAAGAATGGAGGAACTTTGGATTACATAGAGGGAAATGAGAGGGGGAGAGGGTGGGGATATGAAAGATGGTGGAAAGAGATAGACATCATTACCCTATATACATGTATGGTTACATGAATGGTATGACTCTACATTGTGCACAACCGTAGAAACAAAAGTTGTACCCCATTTGTGTACAATGAGTCAAATTGCAGAAAAAAATAATAATGACACTGCAATCACAAGAATGATGCTTCCCTTGGTTATGTGAGTCCATCTAGGAAATTCTCAAAGAGAGAGAGAGAGAATATATATTACAAAGAAATCTCTGACATAAAATGTGAACCAACTCTGTAAAGGATCCAGGAAAAACAAACCTATGTATGCTGATGATGCTTTGGAGTTTAGGTACGCTACCAAAGGGTAGATAAGAACCTCTTGAGGTTCCATAAAGGGAGTGAGATATTGCCCTGGAAACAGTCACCTACCGAGTTGATCCACCTTGAGTCTGCTCAACACCTGGGCTGGCTTTGAGTTCTGCATTTCCAGTCTCAATTAAGTAGGACTATAAGAAAATACCTTTATCTTGGTAAAGGACATCTTCAAATCACTTTCATCAAATGTCAGAATTGATGGAAAGCATTTGAAAGTGTTATCTCTTTTACTATCAGTAACATCATCATTATTATTATTGCAATACTAGGGATCAAACCCAGAGCCTCAAGCATGCTAGACAAGTGCTCTTTGACTGAGCTATACCTTTAATTATTTTTAATTGAAAAATTTATGGGGTACAATATGATGTTTTGATATATGTATACAATGTAGAATAATTAGGCCAAGCTAATGAACATATCCATCACCTCACATACTTATTTTTTTGTGTAGAGACCTTTGAAATATATACCCTTGGTTATTTTTAAATGTACAATTTTATTTGTACATTTTAATTTTTATTTGTTCAACATTATTTTTGACTATAGTCACCCTCCTGTGCAGTAGACCTCAAAACTTATTCCTATCTAATTGAAACTTTGAACCCTTTGAATAACAGCTCCCAATTTCCCCCTACCCCAGCCTTTCTAACTTCTACTTCCATGAGTTCAACTTTTTTGGATTCCATTTATGAGTGAGATCATACAGGATTTGTCTTCTGTGTCGTGCTTGTTTCACTTGGCCTAATGTCCTCCAGGTTCACCCATGTTGTCAAAAATGACAGGATTTCCTTCTTTTTATGCCTGAGTAGTATTTCATTGTGTATGTATATTGAAGTTGATTCTGTATCTTGGCTATTGTGAATACTGCTGCAATAAACAGGGCAGCAGACAGCTCTTGCTGTGCTCATTTCCGTTCCTTTGAATGCACATCCTCTGGTGGGATTGCTGGATCACATAGCACTTCATTTTTCAGTTTGTGAGGAAGCTCCATACCATTTTCCATAATGGCTGTACTAATTTCCATTCCCATCAACACTGTGAAAGTGCTTCCATTTTCTCCACATCCTCCCCAGCGCTCACTTTTTCTTTATCATGATAGCTGTTGTAATCGTTGTGAGGTGATATCTCCTTGTGGTTTTAATTTGCATTTCCCTCATGATTAATGATATTCAGCATTTTTTTTCAGGGAACTGTAGACCATTTGTTGTGTCTTCCTTTGAGAAATTTGGGTCCTTTGCCCATTTTTAAAAACTTGTTTTCTTGCCATTGAGTAGGTTGAGTTCCTTGTGTATTTTGGATATTAACTCCTTATCATATGTATGGTTTGCAGTTCTTTTCTCCTACTCATGACCTGTCTCTTTGTTAATTGTTTCCTTTACAGAAGCTTTTTAGCTTAGCATAATTCCGTTTGTCTACTTTTGATTTTTGAGATCATATTAAAAAATTGTCCATTCCAATGTTTTGGAACTTTCCCCTTATGTTTTCAGGTATTATAGTTCAGTCTTGAATATCTCTTATGAGTTGATTTTTATAGATGTTGTGAGCTATTCTTCCATGTGTGAATGTCCTGTTTTCCCTTCACTGTTTATTGAAAAGACCACTTCACATTGTGTGTGCATGACACCTTTGTCAAAAATCAGTTGTCCTATTCCTTTGGTTTATGTGTCTGTTTTTATGCCAGTACCATGTTGTTTAGTTGCAATAGCTTTATAGTGCATTTTGAAATCAGGCAATGGGATGTCTGAAAACATTGTCTTTAAGATTATGAACAAAGCAATGTTGTCTCTATCACCACTTCTGTTTAGTTGTATTGGCATTCCCAACCAATATGTAGGAAAAGAAAAAGAAATTAGACATATATAAGTATTAGAAAGGGAGAATGAAAACTATACTCCACAAAACTAATGTATACTAGAAAACCTTAATGAGCTGTTAAAAAATGACTGGAATTATTAAGAGAGTTGATGAAAATCAATTTAATAAAATCATTTGCCTTTTTGTACATCAACTACAGTACATCACTTAAATTAGTGAAAACTAATTTTAAATAGATACCATCTAAATCAGGATAAAAATGTATGAAGCCCCAGAATTTAACTTCCAGTAATGTCTGACTAGGATATCTTAGACCAACCCTCATAGAAAAGCTGGAAAAAAAAATAAGTGTTTGGAAGTGCAAAGTGCTGTGTAACTGTTTCAGAGGTTGTGAGACTTTTCAGCCAAGAGGAAAGTCACAAGAAGAGGGAATTCAACATTAAGAGATTGTTTTTCATCTTGAAGCAACTGAAAATTCTGAAATCAAAAGCAATGGCTAAGAAGCTTTTGAGTTTGATATCATCCCATTTATTGATTCTTGATTTTACTTCTTGTGCTTCAGGAGTCTTGTTGAGGAAGTCAGTTCCTAAACCGACATGTTGGAGTATTGGATCGATATTTTCTTCTGGCAGGCACAAGGTCTCTGGTCTAATGCCTAGGTCTCTTATCCACTTTGAGTTGAGTTTTGTGCAAGGCGAGAGATAGGGGTTAAATGTCATTCTACCACACATGGGTTTCCAGTTTTCCCAGCACCATTTATTGAAGAGGCTTTTTTCCAATGTATGTTTTTGGTGCTTTTGTCTAGTATGAGATAACTGTATCATGTTTGTTTGTCTTTGTGTCTTCTATTCTATTGGCCTTCATGTTTGTTTTGGTGCCAATGTCATGCTGTTTTTGATACTATGGCTCTGCAGTATAGTTTAAGGTCTGATACTGTGATGCCTTCTGCTTCACTTTTCTCACTAAGGATTGCTTTGGCTATTCTGGGGTCTCTTATTTTTCCAAATAAGTTTCAAGATGACTGCTTTTTTTTTTCTATAAGGAAACCATTGGAATTTTAATAGGAATTGCATTAAATCTGTATAAAGCTTTTGGTAGTATGGTCATTTTGACAATATTAATTCTGCCTATCCAAGAACATGGGAGATACACATACATTGCTGGTACGACTGCAAATTAATGCAACCATTCTGGAGAGCAGCATAGAGATTCCTCAAAAAAATAAGAATAGAAACACCATTTGGTCCAGTTATACCACTTCTCAGGATATATCCAAAGGGGTTAAAATCAGCATACTATAGTGACCGAGCCACATCAATATTTATTGCAGCTCAATTCACAATAACCAAACAACTATGGAAGCAACATAGGTGCCCTTCAACAGATGAATGGATAAAGAAAATGTGATATATATATATATAGATATATATATATGCATATTCACACACATAAGTATATACATATGTATATATATGTACACACATATGTATATACATACATATGTATATATATATATGCACACACATACATACACAGTGAAATATTACTAAGCCATAATGAAGAATGACTTTATGACATTTGCATGAAACCGGAGACTATCATGCTAAATTAAGTAAGCCAATCCCCCCAAAATCAAATGTTCTCTCTGATATGTGGATGCTAATGCATAGCAAGGGGTGGGGAGGGGAAGAATGGATGTTCAGTGGATTAGACAAAGGGAAAGGAAAGGAAGGGAGGGCAGGAATAGGAAAGACAGTGCAATGAATCTGACATAACTTTCCTATGTACATATATGAATGTACCACAGTGAATCTTCACATCATGTGCCTGCACAAGACTGGGATCCTAATTAGAATAAAATATACTCCATGTTTGTATAAATATGTTAAAATTGACTTTACCATTATGTATAACTGAAAACAGCAACAACAACAAAAAAGTGATACTAAGAGACCCAGAAGCTGCCCTTAGCTTTTTTTAGCCTCATGGTGCTAGAGGAACAAGACTCACTGAGAATGAGGTACCCTGATAACACCCCAGGCTTTTAGTTAGGATGCCAAAGATCTACATGCTAGGAGTGAAAGTGAGCCTGAAGAAAAGGCCTCAGAAGACTAGAGCTCAAACCAGCTTAGTCCTGACTGGTTTCTGAGGATATCCTTCTACTTAAACTGCCAACAAAATTAACTACAAAATTTAATCCACTGTGAAGGATGATAACATCATCCAGAAGAGCATATTACCACTACAGCTATTTCTTACACAATGGTATAAAAAATAGGTATATAAACTCCCCAAAATCCAACAAAGCAAGACCTAATACAAAAAAAAAACACAGAAAAAATACACATAAGCAGCAATGTCCAGTTATACAAGTTAAGTATAGAATTTAAAATAATAGAAACTAGCATATTAAGTTAAAAGAAAATATGGAGAAAGTTGAGAAAGAATGGGAAACAAAAAAAAAAGACAAAAAAATTCTAAAACAGACAAAATCAGTATAGAAATTGAGAACTCATTGCATAGGTTTAACATTAGACACAACAGATAAGAGAATGAGCTAACTGGGAGATAGATCAGAATAAAATATTTATACTGAAGCATGACATGGAACAGAGGGTGTGGCTAATTACAGAAAGAGTACAGGGAACTTTAGGTACAAAGTAAAAAAATGACTATTAGAAGCTGGTGAGAGAGAATGTGGTTGAAGCAGTATTTGAAGAACTATGGGTGAGAATATTCCAGAATAGATGAAAGACCTCAAGCTGCAGTTTCAAGAAATGCTACAATCCCCAAACAGGGAAAAAACCCTGTCTGGTAACATTATGTTCCCCTCTTTGCCTCTAGTATTTCTTGTAGATCACCTGGCTATTGCTCCTGTAAAGATATTGAATCTCTTTTCCTGAAATTTGCCTGACCCAATAGGCAGCTGTTGCCACAGGGGTGGAAAATAGACTGCTGGGAAGAATGAGGAGGTTAGAAATGGGCCCATGAATATAAGGAACTCATTATGATTATTTGGCAGAGTAGAGTTAAAGTATATTTTTTAAGTGATGCAGAGACAATTGGTTATCTATTTGGAAAATAAGTGAAATTTGACTCCTACCTCACACTATATGCAAGATTTCATGTACATCACTGGTCCTAATATAAAAGGAAAGAGTATAACATGTTTTAAAATTAATATGGGAGACAACTATTGTGACATCGGCCTGGATTACTTAACTAAGACACAAGAACATAATCCATAAGAGGAACTATTGATTAAATTAGTGTATTGTTAGAATTTTTATTCATTAAAGACAACCAATTAAGAATGTCTGTTCCTAAAAGACCACATAAATTAAGTGAAAATATTATTCAGAATAGACAAATTCCTGCTAACCAGTAAGAAAGAGAAATAACATAATAGAAAAAATGGACAATGAAATAAATAACAATTTTACAGAATCAATTTCACATGATGGAACAGTATTCAATTGTATTAGTAGCGTGAGAAATATAATTAAAACCTACCCCTCATAGTCAATTATTGACCAATACTATATGTTAACTAAAGCCTGGAGATATAGGAATTCTCATCTGTTACTTTAGCTATAGAAAACTGGTATAACCATTTTGGAAATGAGTTTGGCAATGTTGAATCATGAGCATACTCAATGACCTACCAATTCTATGAGCATTAGAGAAAACCTTGCATGTGCACCCTAGGAGACAGAGGTATTTATAAGCATTATTTATTATAAACAAAACTATGTAACACATTTATGTAAGTTGTATACATAAACAATATATAATATATAATTGACTCAATTGCTCATCAATAGAAAGATACATACTATGTTCACACACTGGAGTACTATGTAGGTATGGATATGGAGGGACGTTTATATATATATTTTTTTGCTTATATATATTGACAAGGACAAATCTGAAAAATGTGAGTATTGAGTAAACAAGTCATATAAAAGAATATTGCAGTAATTCCATGATTGTAAAGTTCAAACACAGAAAAACTACATTTTTAGGGATAGTTGCATAAATGATAAATACTATAAATTATCACCATTCAATATGCTGATTACCTCTAAAGAAGAGAAATGGGTTATGTTTAGTGATGTATAAATGTCAGGTATGCTAATGTTCAGTTTTGGGGAATAGATGGTGGGTATCCATTTTAAAAAACACAGTAGTGACCTCTCTCCTCTGTGTGGGGCTGGATGTTGCCCTGTGAATCTGTCATTACCCTCATCCTGGCAAAAGATGTCCATCTGGGCAAGCGAAGTTCAACAAGCTAAATTAGTTTTAGCTATGTCTCCAGTTGTGGTTTTCCTTTGAGCACACTCCTCTTCAAAACCATCAACTCGTGTTTGTTTGAAAACAAACCTGACTCATAGCATTTCAAATCATTTGTAACCAAATTGCCGATATCTGATTTTGGCACAACTACTTGTTTCATGAGGTCTTTGGAGACTATTTAATGTCATTATCCTTCTGCTCTGTGCAATAAATTCACAAGGGTTTGGGAAGATTTGATTTTTTCTAAGCTGAAGGCCTCCATTAGAGGTCATTCCTTTATTGGGATTCCATGAACCTCAGGGTCTCTCCCTCCTGCATTGCGTATTGCTTTCTATCAATTCTCCTGAGCCCTGGAAAGCAGTCTTCTATTTAGCTGCTGGAGCCCAGGACAGCTCCCACTTAGGGCTTTGGAAAGCTCCTTCTGCAAGAACCGCTTGGCATTGCACAGTGGCTTTCAGTTCAAAGGTGACCCTTCCTTACTCCCTTCAAGGTCATCTACTGTTTGCACAAGCTACTGGTCCTTCCTCTAATCACTTGAGTCAATGAGGGTGAGAGCTGGGGCCTGCGTGAGAGGTGCGGAGGCTGTTTGCACAGAGAGCGGGTTCTACCTACCGTTTCTTTACCCCTTCCTCCTCCCTTCTATTCTTTAATCCTCCCAACAAACCTTTCCCCATCTTGGTAAAATATAGTGGGTTTCAGCATCTGGCTCCCTCCTGGTGTTTTGGTGCTAGGCAAAGTATGTCCACCAAAAATCTGGGCAGGAGAGGAGGTTGAATTGCAGCTCCTTTGGGTGAGGGGAGGGTTGAGTAATGAGCAGTGGGAGGATTGTTTGTGTTTTCCAAAGAGAGCTTTAAGTGCTCTGGGCGCCTGCCCCTGCTGGCTGGGAACCCTGGATCCTGTGTTTCCTGATCCTGTGTTTCCTGTGACCATTTTTTGAACTACTGTGGTGTCCTTATTACCCTAGCAGCAGCAGTGGCAGCTCAGTTTTCTAATAAGGGAAGAGACCTTGCCTCCTGGCCTTACACGTTTCTGGAGGTGAAAGAATGTAAACTTGCTTAAGCCCCCATGTCCCCACCTCAGACCCCATTATGACCCGACAGCTGGGAAAAGCATAGGAAGCAATTAAAACACCCGGTATTAGTCACAAAAGGAGAGCCCAGCCCCAGCTGACAGTGAAGCGGGGAGGAGGAGGGGAGAGGGAGAGGGAGCCAGGAAAATAGATGAATGTGGCTTTTGAGGCTTCGGGTAGTGAATATTTCTGGATTTACTTGGGTGTAATTTACGTAGTGTCTCATACTTGGGAGGCTCTCACCCAAGTACAGTTATGTGTTGTTTGTCAATTGTGGTAAAACTGAGAAATGTGACTTTAGGTGATTTGTTATTTTGTACCCATCACGGAGGGTACTCACACAGACGGTGGCCATGCTGTCACCTGCCTGCTTAACCATTTTTGCCTGTGTGGTCATCCTTGACCTATAGGGTGTGTGGCACGTGACTATGCTTGCCCAATTACCTTTCACACCTGTCTGGTTGGAAGTGGTTTGTAAGTGTATTAGCTGAAAGGGGTGAGGGAGCTTGGCTGGAATGGGGGAGGAGTAATTCAATAATCTAGAAACTCCAAAAAGAGAGGGAGGAGGGATGGAGTCGAGTAGGGACCACTGAAAAAACAGTCACACCAGGTGGAGTCCTGGGTTCCTCTGCTCTCCCCTGCTGGAGGGTTTCCTTGCCAGGACCTCTGGAAAGCAGAGTCTGTGACAGTTAAATCACTGGATGCCCAGGGAAGACCCTGGCGCTTGCTCAGGCCTGGGCCTGCTTCTGTTTTATAGCCTGATGGATTTTGGCGCTCCCTTTCCCTCTTCAGAGGCCCTACAATCTGCACCAAATGTTTCACATTACTCAGTGTGAAAAACCTCCTATTCTTTCAGATTTTTACAAGTTCATACATCCGTGGAAACCTGATATTCCATATTTCATTCTGCTTTGTGGATGTCATTGTGAGGGATGCGGGTTCACAGGCAACAGGCCTCCTCTGGCTTTGATCAGCTTGACCGCAACTAATTGTAAATGGAGAACAAATGAAAGAAATATTTACAAATTTCATGGGAATTCAGGCGGGGCCTAAGCCTTCCCTATGCCTCCATTCACAGCAAATGTTTACTGAATACTTTGACTCTACTGTGGACTTTATATAATATTAGGCTTTTGCTTATTTTGAGGGATTCCAAAGAGTTAGTAAAGGGACAGTCCCCTTCTTTGCCTTACTGCCTTCTCCTTCCCTTCCGTAAACGTCCTTTCTTCAGCATTGCAAAATCTGTTGCTGCTTAAAAAAAAAAAATACAAAAAAAAAAAACCCTCAAATTCCAAAGCTACAGCTGTAAGAACCAAAGGAAAAAAAGGGAGGAGGGAGTGTTTTGGTTTTTTTTTTTTAAAGACCGTAAAATTTAAAACAAATTTTGAGTTGCATAGTCAAGTTGGGAAAAATCAAATGAAAATGTTAAGATTTGTTCAAAATAAAGTCATAAATGCCTGGATCCAAGTGAAACAGCTGTTGGGTCAGGCGGCTAAGACAGACCTAAGAGGCAGCATCAATGAAAAGCTGAATATCATACAATTAATCAGCATTTGCTTGCTTATAAAGACATATGCATATCCCTGATAGAGGATTTCAGATTTGGGCCTTTCTATTCCTAAGCATACTTTTCCAGAAGTTTTCGTTTATACAGAAACCAAAATAACCTCTGGTCTTCTCTTCAGGGGTTGTGGAGGAAAGGCACTTGCAGCTGGAAAGGGGGTCAGCTGACCCTCCTGTGAGTTCACCTGCCTCATAGCATGTGCTGAAAGCCCCATCAGATGCTACCCTTTGCCTACTGCTGTCCTGAGCTGCCTGCATTTCCAGGGCAGCTTAGACAGATGATGGTCCAGATGCAGAAGGGAGGAAAGGAGGTGACCTCTGTCCAGAGAGTCCTTTTTCTATCACCTTCTTGGATGGCAAGTGTGTCTGGGGTCTGCCAATATCATCATAATAAATGCTCTAACAACTGCTCTTTTCATTAGGAGCACTTCACATCTGTGTCTGCTGTACCCTGGGTCTGTTCCACCCCAGAAGTCATAAAAGTCAGGCTAAATTCTGTTATCTATGGAGGCTGGCTTTCCCTGCCATTCTTCACCTTTCTCCTCAGACATGAAAGGGAAGATTCAAGGATCACATAAACTGGAGGGTAAATGACCCCTAACAACCCCGAGACTGATGACAGAGGTGCGTGTGGACCTCTAGGGGGGTGGTCTCAAGTGCCCTAGGATGGATGGTGTGGCAGAGGGAGTATTTGAAGCCTAAACAGAGGAATGGGAAATTGGTGAAGAGAGTTAACTCCAGAGCAGATGGAAAGTGGGCAAGAGATTAAAAAAGGGGGGGGGGGGCGGTTAGAGCATTTATTAGTACAAAATTCTTTATAAAATAAAATTTTAACTTCTCTTTGAGTAGTCATTTTAGTGAGATCAATGGAACCATATTAAGGAGAACAAATATTTGAAATCATGATTATGGATTTTTTAATCATGCTTTTTTAGCATGTTTTGGTTTTAAAGCATTGAGAAAATCCTTCATAAAGATCAATAGTTTCAAAAATGAAGGGTTTCAACATTTTACTGCAGTTTCAAGGTCCTTTTTAATTAAGCTGATCTAGAATTTTAAAGGAGGACTATTCAATATTTTTGCTTCACAGTTCAACTGCTGACACTTTTTAACATAATTGTAAAGTCAGATAATATCCTCAAATTATATGTGGTGAAACCATCTTAGTACAACATCAAGATGAAACCTGGAAAAAAATTCACAGGCTATCATATAACTGACCATTGTGCACTGACAAAGGAGTAGTTGACATTTAATTAAGCACAACCCATGTGTTTGGTATTAAGACTGTACTGATTGTTTAGTCTTACATGAGTAGGACATTCACAAGTTTGACTTAAAAAATGTCAGTGCCACATCTCACATATTCAACTCAAAGATGGGTCTACAAACAGTTCTACATTATTTCATATTCTATAATGGAGGATATACGTGAACATTAAGATGTCTTTGTAATCACATGAAGCCATTGGGAATGACATTTTATCAATGATGAGTGACAGAATAGGAGAGGAAAAAATGAAGATCATGCATATGATTCCTGTGGTCTTTCTAGTCATAGACCCAGTCTTCCAAATTTAGGGAAGGGTGGGCAAATGATCTGGCAAAGAAAGAAATCAACTCAACTTTTCCAGGCCTCTTGTGTAGGAAGCAGGTGTATCTCTCCCACCAATGTAACCCTTCAAAGATGACCTTGCTAAGTTCCCTCCCAGAAGACACAAATTACTGAAGTATTCTTCTTCCAGACTACCAGCTGTGGAATTCTCATGTGTTCTCTTGAAGATGCTCTTTCTCTTTCGGAGGAACTGGCTTCATATTAAGCTTGTTCCAGGATAGGTGGAGGGGTCCTGTATCAACTCTTCCTTTTGACTGTCTGGTTTAAGTGCAGTCCTTGATATATCAGTGTTATGCAGAATTGAGCATCCATCTATAAATCAGTAGCCAGAGTTGTGCTAAACCCTTGGGAATCCCATGAAAGTCCCATATGAGGTTAGACTGGCCCTTCTCTTTTTCTTTCCATTCCTCTTCTTCTATCTCTAGAGTTGCTGTCTCTCATCCCCAGGAGTCCATTGTTTTCCTCAAATAACCTCTTATCATTAAAATGTGCTTTTAGAACCCTGTTCACCCTTAAAAGTAACTGGAAAATAATTGTTTTCACTGTTAAAGATTATTTGCCAAAAAAGTACGTGGACAGAGGAGTGTGGTAGGACGAGGCAGTGCTAGGCTGGAGAGAACTGCAATGTGCCAGCAGCTCATTCTTGCATGTGGTTAGAGGGGTCCTGCCAAGTAAGGACATTTTCCATAGGCTCAAGGGACAGGGTGGTGTGATGGTTGAAGTCTTTGACTTTGGAACAAGACAGGCCAGGTCAAATCCTGCATCTGCCATTTAGTTGTGTGATGGGCAAGTTTCCCAACTACTGTCAACTGTAGATTCCTCATTCATAAAACAAGGCTAAAAATAGTGCCTGCCTCATAGCATTGTCTTGAGGATTGATTGAGTTAATATACAAAGAATGTTTAGAGCAGCACCTAGTACATAATAAATGGTACGTCAATATTAGCCATTTTTATTATTTTGGGAGGCGTGGTGTATTTTCTTTATCCAGTCACTAAATTCTCATCACCATCTTAGCAACAGAAATGTTTACTAAAGTTAGATTTTTTAAAACTTTTTTAGGGAAACTTTCTATTTTAGGTTTTTTTTTCTGTATTGGCAATTCTATTAATTTCATTTAATGCTCAGGAGATCCTCCTTCTGTTTTCACGTAAATGTCCTAGTTATTTCTTATGAATTTTGATTACTGTGTATATTAAAAGACACACACACACTTACTTTTTTCTGCATTTCCTCCCTTAAGAACTGAAGGGGGAACGCCACCAACAGTGCATTTGTAGAAAGATGCTTAATTAGACATCTTCCAACTGGCCTTTGAAGCCCAAGTACCCTTGGATCAATTTTCTTCAATGTGTCTTAAACAAGAAAATGACCTTTCCCCTAGTTATCTGTTCTAAAGGTGGTGATCGAAAATTTTCAATGGTCAGATATAAAATGAATTGTTCAGAACCAAATCAGGACACTTGTTAATCATATTAATTAATGGAAGCAGAGAGGGAGATGGTGAACAGTGGTGGGAAGTGTTATTAACCTCTCCTGGTAGGAACTCATCTGGACTTCCACGGACAAGGTATAGAAGACATTTGTTCTACCAGTAATCGGAGCTGTGAAAATTGTCCTGTGTTCTTAATGCTATCAGCAGTGTTTTTTTTTTTTAAACCATAATTTAAAGAAGTAAAAGAAAGCACACAGCTTGCAAATGGTGTCCCTTTGCACAAATGGATAACATTCCAGAATGGGGTTTTATGGGACTCCACCTACATTAAGCTGATCAGAATGGGGGTGACCCATCAACAATAGATCTCTTTATTGTATTGTTTTGACTAAGGACTGATGACATTCCTCAGACCCCTTTTCACGTAACACTCTGCCATGAAATCTGTCTGTACTCTTTACCTGCAGAACTGGGTTACATCAAGTCCAGCACTTTCAGGCTTATCTGATGGCAAATGAAAACTGATACTGTTGGGGAGGGTAATGACAATTTAGTTAGCAGACATCCATTCTTCACTGCTTCTAAGTTCTTTGAGCAGTTTCATTTAAACCTGGAAAAATGCTTATGAGCAGTGATATACCCACAATTCCGTAGGTTTATGTAAGAAAAATAGGCAGCTATGCACATGTGTGTTCTTTACCAGATACTATGTAGCTATGCAGTGATTAGATATACTATAATGTGACTCTATTTTTATGTGTGTATGTTTATGGATATATTTAAACATACACATATATATACACACACATATAAATATCCCCATACACATATACACATATATAGACACATACACATATACATATATATCCATAAACATATATATATATATATATATATATATATATATATTCAAAGTATCTCCACAAAACTCTGAAAACAGTGCATCTGTAGCTATAGAGTGGACAAAGTCCCAAACTATGTTGTAGTCTATTTCATTATTTTGATGTATTCCTATACATCAGAATTGGTGTTAAAGCCAGTCCTTCTTAGAATATCTTCTAAAATAGTCCCTGTGACATTAGGATATACCTGTCCTGGAATGTAGCGCAAAATGATTTTGCACCTTTTTTTCCTGCTGACCTCTCAGAGAATTATAGACTTTGCCAAATGGCAAGGAAATAAACATCTGTTGAAAATGAACAATCTATTTTGTGAATGATGACACAGTATTATAAATATGCAGTAATTATATATGCTTAATGCACATGTTCAACATATCCACATTTTCAACTGCAAGTTTTTTCCACAGTGCTTCTCTTTAGTCATATCTACTATCTATGGAAATGGTATGTTATCTATAGGTTTGGATAGATTTCAAAGAAAGTGACTCCAGATGCCATTGAATTCAGAAATTGAAAATTAGCAGCCAGCAAGTCACATTTTGCCTGCAGTTAGGTTTTGTTTGACCATTTGGTGCACGTGCCTGGATGTGCATTTAACAGATTTATTGAGGTATAATTGATATAAAATAAGCACACATACACTGTACTTTGAAATGTTTGAATAAAGATATGCGACGGTGAAATCCATCATTTGGATAAAGGTATACACTGACAAAACCACCAATTTTAGCCAAGATAATTATCTTATTCAGTACCACGCAAAGTTTCCTCCTTCTCCTCTGGAGTACCCTCTTTCCAGTTCCCAGACCCTCTGGGCCATCATTGATTTGCTTTCTTTCATTAGAGGTTAGATTTCAGTTTTCTAAAATTTCCTAGAAAATGAAATCATACAACATACTTTTCTTCTGTCTGGCTTCTTTCAGCATAATTATTTTGTGAGTCACCCAAAGTTTTAATAATGACATCTTTATCATTATTAAGATAAAAATGTTTACTTCTAGAAGTTTTATCATTTAGGTAATAAACTGCACTGTAAATCCATATGAGTTTAGTTTTGAACATGTACTGAGGTATCTGTGGATACCCCAAAAGAATGTCAAATTGTTCCCAGGACCATTTTGTTGGATGGGCCACCCTCACTCACCGCATTTGTGACACTCTGAAGCTGGGGCCATTGTAGGACTTGCCTCACTTTCTGCTTCTCACAGGCCACTCTTCCTCCTCAATTCCTGTCCAGTGTCTTGAAAACCTGACTTCACACATTTTGTGTTTTTGTTTGTTTAGGGGGAAGCAAGCCTCATCCCTGTGATTTTTCTTAACTGGACACAGAAGTTCTCCCCAGGTTTTTCTTTTCCTGAAACAATTTAATCCATTACTAATGGATTAAAAGGTAGGAACAGTCATATTCAAATGTAGGTTTCTGGTTTCTCTTGAAAAACCGAGAACCTGGCAAAGTGGGGATGCATGCTTCACAAAGTTGATTCTGGAGAAGCAGTGGCTCCCCTTTTTTGGGGGAGCAGGAGCTCCCCTGTCTCCCCCATTTTCCACCTTACTTGACCTCAAGGGGACCGATCAATTCAAACCTTTTGTTTTATTCAGGAAGAAAGCGAGCTGGTAAGGCAGAGTGAGTTGGGATTGGAATCTGCGGCTTCTGACTCCATATCAATGTTGGTTCCAGAGAGATGGAGCAGGCATATTGTATTATTGCTGTGGGGCTCAGCTCGCTGAAATCTGAGTGTTTGCTGACAGATTTAGACACTCAGCAGCGATACCTCACACTCTTTTTCATCTCTTGATAATAACCTGTGAAGTTTATTATAATTTATCAGTTGCCATCCTTGGAGACGCAGGCAATATGGCAGGATTTAACTGTTACTTAATGCTCTTAAAGGAATTGTTCATTCAACAAAACCACCTTTAGGAGGGTTATGCTCATTTTTCTTCACCAAATAAATTGCCAGTAACATTTATATTGAGTGTTCCAATCTCTAATGAGTTCCCATGATAAGATAATATGGAAATGACCGCAACACAGAGAATATGTTTGCCGTATTCCTCATCTGTTCATAACTTTCTGACTTAGGTTATTGAATGTGTTCACTTCAGAACATGCTGTTAGCCTGGAAAATGAAGTGATTGAAGGCTATATCTACCACTATCTTTCTCAACTGATTAACCATATTTTTGCCAAATTTTGGGTCAAGAATATTTAGTATATGTTCTCAGCCAGTAAATTCTGCTCTTCTACCAAGTTTCCAAAATAGTGTTGGCCAAAGCCACCAAGCTGCCTTTTCTATTTCTTTATGTAGCTTCTCTTTATTCAGCCTCATTTTCTATCACTGCCTCTGTCTTTGCTCCCCCTTCTCTGTGCTTTCTTAGGTCTCATTAATTCCAGTCTCAAGGGTCTCCATGTTCTTCTTGAGAACCCCACTTCACCCCATTTCTCTCCCACCCTTCTCCTGTGTGTGTCTCTTTAAACTGTTTGCACAGGAGTTTCAGACCTACTCTGTCTCCTCACACCGAGCAACTCAACTGTCTGTCCCTGGTTCCCCTCAGGCTAGTGGTCTGCCTTCATTGAGCCGGAAGTCCACTGGACTCAGTTTAACAGCAATCTCAGGCCTCTTTGCCTCTTGGTGCAGAGATAGTTTCTCTCCCCACCAGCCCTCCTCATATTGAATACCCGAGGCGTTGTTCTCACTTGACTTTTCCTCTTTATTTGTCTTAGCTTTCTCCACCTTCTCCCCACGTCTCCTCATTAACCTATCACCAACTCTTTTTGGCTGCCTACTCAGCATCCATCTCCTCCCAAGTAGTCTCCCTCTTTTTTTTTTTTTTTTTTTTTTTTTTGCATTTCTTACATCTTCATAGGGAATCTGCAGTTTTGATTTCTGTTTTGGCCCCAAAGCTTGGGAATATGCTGACACAATTTTCGTAGTCTGGCTCTCTTTCGCTCTCTGCCTTCTCTCTCCATCACTCTTGCACTTCCCCTTTTGAAACAAAGATGTTGCCCTCGCCACTGCGAGAGATCATTTACCCAAAGTCACTTTTCTCCAGCAGTGTCATCTTTCTTTTGACACATGGTTCTGCAGTTTCCCTCTCACGTCGCTGACCTTCATGGCCATTTATTAGGAGATTATTTGTGTTTGTCTTTCTTTACCGTTTTCCTCCTAGTCTCATCTTCCGCAGATTCATTCTAAGCCTGACTTTGACTTCTGTGCCTTGGGCAAGATTGGAGATGGGCCTGAAGACTATGTGCTTGGAGCTGTTCCCTCTGCCCTCTTCCAATTCCTGGCTTCTGCTCTCAATAGCTTAAACTCCTGGAGAGAGTTATGCTGTGCGGAGCAGGAGATAGGCAAATAAAGGATGTAGGACAGGTAGTGGGGTGCAGACAGATTTTCCCCAAACTAGAGAAGAGTCAGAGGTGCATGGTGTGTGGCTTTCATGACAGGTAATAGTGACTTGTGACCCACTATTTTCACATGCTTATAAGGAAGTGCAGGACTAGGGAAGGAAAGTGAAGCATTTGTCTTGTGTATAAGGCTGAAGGGGACTCCAAAACTCTGCTATCAAGATAAGTAATATTTTATTGCATTTAAAAAAAATGGATGCAAAAAATTCCATGATGAAAAACATATCCACACTTTCAATAAAGATTCAGAGAAGGCTGTGCCTTCAGAGGAAGCTGGGTGTGTGCCCTGGGTGTTGACCCCAGGCATCTCAGCAGTAATCCCCAGGCTCCAAGGGCACCTGCGTAGCAGAGTCCTTCCAATATCTTTGGGGTTTTTGTAGGGAAACCACAAGAGTAACCAGTATGGACAGATGTACAGAGAGTCACTTCTTAATTTTTTTTTTTAATGTAGAAAATTCCTAGAAGTCTGCCCAGGTGTGGGTAGAAGCCCAGATAGTGGTAGAAATTGGGGTCTTGCATTTGAATAGATTTTCTATTTCAAATAGGAAAAATATGGTGCTTCTTTAATTCAGTTTTACTGTTGTATATTCATATGAACACTGCTTCCATCTACAGTTTGGTCTTTATTTCAAGTGAATAGCAGGAAGCTGGGATCATTTTCTTTCATTTCTGTATTGCCTGCCCTTCCCTATTACAAATGTCTACTCCTGTCATTAACCAGTGACTCACTGAAACAGTTTCCAATATGAATATATTAAAAATTTTCATTTATATGTTTATGTATATATATATAACATATATATATAGATAGATAGATAGTGATAAACTGTGTATGTCCTCTCCTTTTTGCTTTATTTGCATTCCTAAAATTTGACCTTACTTTTTTTCTTCAGTCTTAGAATATACACTTCAATGTGGGCTCTGAAAAGTGTCTTGATTGGATGGAAAGCTCATTCCCTGAGCATTGTGAGACTTGGATACTGGGCCTGACTCTGCTCTTAATTGGCTGGTGGTTATGGATCAGTCCCTTTTATTGCCCAAGCCTCAGTTTCCTCATCTGTGTAAAGAGACAAACTATTTGAGCTGTAGGGTTTCACTCTGGTCCAACATTCCATGAGTTCTAAGGATAATTCTCTTTCTCACTAGACTGCCAATTTCCAACCAATCCATGTATAATCATGTTTAAAACAGTCCAGCTCCAATCTCAGTTCTTTCTCTGTGTTTGCAGTGTAGTTTCCATTTTCAAACTCTGTTGGCCTCCAATTCTCTGTGTGGAAATCACAGTCTTGATTTCAAGGTCCCAAATTATCTGAGGAAAGCCCTGGCATGTTCTTTGCTCTTTGACTTAAATCTTGCTTAATGTTAAAGCAGAAGAAGAAGCAATGTGACTTTGAGTCAATCATAAAATAGTTTATTCTTCTGTGAAATTAACAGGTTTGATTAGATGCTCTTTTTAGCCCTTTTTGGTTTTAAAATTCTAAGTTACTTCAGGTCACATGATGATGTTCCTTGAGTCCAAGTAAGTTCATGATATCTTTTTTTGTCCCAGTCATCAGCATTTGAGGTGCTCCAAGTTTCTTCTTCCATCACAAACTAGAAATTAACGTGGAAATGTGAGCTTCCTGTCTGTTGCTTCCCTCTCTGTCTTTTGGTGCTTGATAACCACTGTTTATTTATGAAGAGGTTGGACAGTTTCCCTAATTCAGATTATTTTAAATATATTTAAAGATCTGAAGAAGTGTCTCTGTGCATTTCAGAGGTATGAAGTGGTTACTGCAGAGCCCATATTCTCTGCTTTGTCTGATGAAGGGCCTGTACAGGCTGTGTGAATTTTAATTCTTGGGGACTATGTGACACAGTCACTAGAGTTTTCTTTTAAAAGTAATTGGCAAAGGCTTCCTCACCTCCCACTGTGGTGTCACTTCCAGGTTCCTTGAGCATTTCTAGTCATTGACCCAGCTCTCCAATTTCTAGGGCTGCTGAGGAAGCCATTCTAGGAGAAGTAGGTGCCTCCTCTTGGGTGCATGCTGGGACACTTTTGTGCCACAGGCCTCCTCACAGGATGTCAGTGATTCTTCCTGAGCTGTGTTCTGTCATACAGAAAGGTACTTCAGGGGACAGCCTTCAGGAGGGTCCAGGTGGTTCACAGTCCTGACAGATCACTCTGGCTTGTCCTTCAAAGCTTTACTTGAGTTTGATAAGGCTTTAAATTCAGGATTGGCCCACGTGGTCAGAAACAGAACTGATTTCAGAGCTACATACATACAGATTCTGTGATAATACCTGGACCTTAGTATTGAATGATGTTGACTTCAGAAAGGTGGCAGAGGTCATTAAAATGATGATAAAAATATTGGTGTCAATAATACAAAATGAATGGAAAAAACATCTTTTAAAAATGCCATCTTCTGCTTTTGGGCCACGATTCTGTTATCACTTTTTGAAGAGCAGAACAGAAGATACTTTAAAATATTTACTCTAGCAATGCAGAAATGCCCATACTGTGTTGCACTAGTCAGAAAAGAAGAGAGAAGCTTGTCACAATGGCCTTTTACATTACTTTATTATGCTGCACAAAGAAACATAAGCTTTTAAAATGACAAATCAAAAGTGGTTGCCTTTCTAGAAACATTAGTAAACCCATTTTCAACTCAATGAGAGTAATAATTGGTGGAGCCATTCAGCAAGATGAAGGTAGGAGATAAACATTTTTAAAGAGTCCTGAGTTTCTTGCAGGGGAAGTTAGAAAAGTGTATTATTTCAGTAAAGTCACTTTAGTTTTATCAACTATAATTTTTGCAATTATAAAAAGCATTAGCAGAGGCATTAGAAAATTCACTTTTTAAAAGTACAAAACTACAAGTAAGATTTGTGTCACAAACCTGAGAAATATAACTAGGAAAAGTATATATAAGTAGGAAAAGTAAACAATCCTGAGACAGCTTCCGTAGCCAAAACAAAAGAAAACAAAACAAATCTATTCCCAACAATATAAAAACATTCCTGTGTAACATATAAGTTGTTTTTTAAACTGACCAAATTGGTCAAATCTCACATATTTAAAAATGATTTTAAAATCTACCAGTTTTTAGACTTTCAAATGAATAAATTTTTTCAAGTACAAAAACATGATGATATGGAGTCTCTTGAAATCTTCAAGTTGAAACTTTCAGTGGTCTCAGGGATTGGGAGCAGAGCAAGTTGAGCAGGAGTTGATGTTTTCTTGATCCTTCTTGTGGTTTTAGTAGCTGCCGCCTGGTAATGCTCTTCTGCTGCCTTCTCTTTTGAAATTAAGGAGCAAATGCTACTGCCATGGAGCAACCCCAGGCAAAATGAGTCACAGGGAGAGAAAATTCCCCAAGGAGTGGGGAATTTTGCTGTTGGTCACTCTAGGCTTCTGGACTGTGACTGTAGGAAGTCCAGACCTAACACTTGGAGTGACGTCTTAACATGGGACATTTTGAAGACAACAAAAGGGGGCATTATGGCTCGGTGTGGCATGGAGCCAAGTCTGACTGCAGACCACATACATCAAGACCACCTGGTGGATGCTTGAGATCTAGGACTCATCACAGTCTTGCCAAATCTAAAACTCGGAGCGAAAGCTGAGAGGTTGCATTGTTCTCCAGATAACCCCTGCTGAAATCCAGATGTCTCTGCTTTTGTAGTTAATTTTATTGTCTCTAGATCAAGCACATCTGTGTTCAAATCTTGGTTCTGCCCCCTTTTAATCAAGTGATCAAGAAAAGTTCTTTAGGCCCTTGGTGTTCCACTTACCTTACCCACAAAACATGGATAATGTTGCTGTTCACCTCTTGGGTTTGAGCTAAGCATTAAATGAGATAAGGCTATGACGCACTTATTCCAATATTGGGTTTATACAAAACAATCATTACTTTGAGGTTGTACTATTATATTTATTTATTTATTTATTTAGCAGTACTCGGGCTGAATCTAGGGGCATTCTACCACTGAGATATTCCACAGCCCCTTTTCTAAAATTTTGAGACAGGATCTTGCTAAGTTGCCAAGGTTGACCTCAAACTTGGAATCCTCCTGCCTCACCCTCCTGAGTACCTGGGATTACAGGTGTGTACCACTGTGCCTGGCTACAGGGGGGCTATTATTATTATGAATGTTACAAAATGTTTTAGGAAAGATATCTGAATCTTCACTGATTGAGAGCAACATAAAATGTATATTTAAAGGAATCAGTGCAAACTATACTGTGGACTCTAATATTAAATTATAGAATCTCTTTACTAAAGAGAGCAAGTAAGGCGGTTTAAAGCATTGGTTATTTTCCTGGTGCTTATAGTTTGAATGCATTCCCTCCAAAATTCAGGAGTTGCTAAAGTGATAGTATTAAGAAGTGGAGTCTTAAGGAGGAAGTTAGGGCACAAGGGCTCCCCTTTGTGAGTGGGATTAAGTGCTCTTATAAAAGCCCTTGATGGAGGGGCTTTGGCTAACTTGCTCTTCTTCATCCTGCCATTTGAGGACATGGAGGATGCAGCAGTGAGGCACCATCTTTGAAGCAGCCCTCACCAGATCACCAAACCTGTCTCACTGACCTTGAACTTCCTGTCCTCCAGAAAAATGAGACCAAAACATCTGTTCCTTATGAATCACCCAATTTATGGCATTTTGTTATAGCAACACAAAAATGGACTAAGATACCTAGGTTTGCCAGCTTCTTTCTCATTCCAGATTCTACTGATGTTCTTTTGGATGCCCTGTGTGGTTTTTGTCCCAAAGAGGCAAGAGTCCTGGCCCTCTTTTGCCCTCTTTTGTTGGTTTTAAGGTTATTACTTCTGAGTTTCTGCCTTTAAATCAGTTCTGAGGGAATCTTTAGCAGATGATTTACAAAGAAGACTTTGATGCTCTTCAGCATGTCCTGCAAAATGCTGTCAGTTTGTCAACTTGTTAACCCTGGTGGCATTTGAGAGCAGGGCCTGCAGCTGTTTCTCTGTGGCTACTCTCTGTCAGGTTTCTTCCTTTCTCTGCTGTGCTAGTTTTTCTGTTGAACACAGCCTTTCTGCTGTGATTATGGAATCCCTATTTTCTGAGACTCGGCAGAACAAATTTCTTCTCAGTGATCATCTGAGCAGCAAAGGGATTCCTTGCTGCATTTCTCGGATAACACCATTAAATATTAAGTAGGCTTGATTCTTTCCACAAATTATTTTCTTAACTTTAATCACTTTAACTTTGTTGGGATTTAGGGACCATATTAATGGCAAAGCATCACTGATTCTGAGAGCTGGAAAAATTCTTCAGCTATAATTTATTTGATTCTCTTCCAGAAAATATTTTAGGACAAATCCAAAACTTTCAAGCACAAGAAGCATAATAAATGATAATTTTTTTAAAGTACTATTGGCAAACACTAAATGTGTGATGTCAACTTGAAACTTTCAGGGTTAGTTGGAACTTCCTACATTCAACATTCTCCTTTCATGATCATAGCACTAAGCCAAGCACAAAGAGGGACCCAGAAGAGCCCCACCTTCTGGGAAAATGCATCCCAGTTGAAAACTCGGGTAGAAATAGCTTCAAAACAAGGCTGTCAAAGGATGTGACTAAGTGCAGAAGCACAGAAGACTTGGAGAAGAAGGAAGTGTGTGGGGGATAAGTGATTCCATTTTCCTCCTGCATCCCTTGAGTTTCTCCACTTGCCCGCCAGGCATCCACCACTGATCCATTCTTGGCATGGATCTTGCCAAGGTATCTGTGGGTAAAGCACCCTCAGGTAGGAGGCTGGCAGTCCTAGGAAGTTGGCTATCATTGGCTGCTGTATCTTGTTTGCAAAGAGAGTAGGAGGGGTGAGGGGGAACGTAGGGTGCCTGTGCTGAGGCCATGTGTGTAGGTGCTTTGGCCTGTAGCATCTTATCCAAACTTTCAGCACTCTGTGGGCAGGAATGCATCACTCCTGTTTTACACATAGTGGAATGGAGGCTGAGAGGTTTAATAACTCCCCAAGTCATCATGCAGTAAGCAAGTGGACTTGGGTTAGCTTAACGTCTTTTTGATGCCATGACAAACCAGGCCCTGTACTATTAATATGGAAAGACCAGGATTTTTTTTTTTTTTTTTGAACCTGGGATTGAACTCAGGGGCACTCGGCTACTGAGTCACACCCCCAGCCCTATTTTGCATTTTATTTAGAGACAGGGTCTCACTGAGTTGCTTAGGGCCTCGCTAAGTTGCTGAGGCTAGCTTTGAACTCGTGATCCTCCTGCCTTGGCCTCCCGAGTTGCTGGGATTACAGGCATGCACCACCACACCTGGCTAGGACCAGGATTTTAATAGTCAGGAATTACTCTCTAGGAAAACTGGTTCAAGTTTTGCAGTAACCTGGGAGTTACTAATGGGGTGAGCTGTTAGGGGGCCCAGATAAGTCCACTCTGAAATGTCATGGTGCATCCCTTGAGGCTGATGGCTCCCATCCTTCCTTCCTGAGTTGACTGGCATCAGTTTTGATGCTGTAACAGAATACCATGGGTGGCTTAAACATCATAAATTTGTTTCTAACACTTCTGGAGGCTGGGACGGCCAAGATTAAGGTGCAGACAGATTGGTGTCTGGTGAAGCTCACTTCCTGGTTTGCAGATCACTGGTTAGTCTCTGTATCCTCACATGGTAGATACCACGTGTTGCTTCTTATAAAGGCACTGATCCCATTCCTGAGAACTCTACCCTCATGACTTAATCACCTTTCAAAAGCCCACCTCCAAATATCCTTGCATTGGGGATCAGGCTTCAACATATGAATCTGGGGAAACACAGACTTTCAGTCCATAACTATATGGGAGTTTATCAGACTCTTGCTGTACAATATGCAAATCCAGGATGCTTCGGTGTTGTAGTGTGAATGATGATAGAAGACAGACTTGAGACCCATGGTCCAGATTAGGGCAAAAGGGAAGAACACTCCTGGAGCTGGGGACTCACTCAGCTCAAGGGGTGCATGCAGGTCTGTATGGTGCTACAAGGGCAGCAGGAGGATCTTGTGTGTCTTGGGTGGAGAAGTCAGGAGACAGAACAGACTTGGAAAGGGCAGGAGGGAGCATTGACTTTGCTGCTTTCACTGGTGGGTGGTGCTTTGGAATCCATATGACGTAAGACGGTTGTGTGCAGAGGGCAGGGTGTGCATATGGGCAGGTTGGGCAGTTTCAGACCTAACAGAAACTGGTATGCCCTGCTGCCCCTTCCCTGTTCTCCCTGCTGCCTGCCAACCTTCTATTTGTACCTGTACCTCTAGCACCATCCTCCTCATTTCTACGCTGTTGATAACTCTTTACAGTTTATGATTGAGAGACTTATTTTTCAGGACATTTCTAGCAAGGTGCTCCCCGGTCACAACTATGAGGCACCTTAATCTCCTCCATAGTGCCTCTCTGCATTACACCAGGGGGTGGATTACCTCTGAAAAGACCTGGCTCTCTGTCTGGCTTCTTGCTGATTTTTCTTTCAGTGACGATTCCTTTCCTGACTTTTCTCTATGACCCCCTCTCCCACTTCTAATATCCTCCCCATGGTCTGCCTCTGTTTGGAGACTTCTGCTTTAGCCACCCTTTGTGATGACTGAGAATCCATCAGATGAGTCTTCCCAAGTCCCATACTGATGGTGTCACTGGGAACTGGACTGTCCTGGCAAATTTCCACTGGCAACTGATGCCACATCACCAATTATCTTCCTTCCCTGTTCTCTGTCCTGTCTGTTTTGGTGGTGGAGCCTTCTGTGGAAGGATCTTGTGCCTTCTGATTTCTAAGTGTGCTCAGCCAATTGTGGATACCAGCATCAAGATGGAGAGGAGGCAGTTGCTCTACCTCCTGTACTATGACAGTCTCTGCTTCTCAAGGGGCTTCAGTGATGCACTCCTTGGGACCCCAGCCCCTGAGGTGCTCATAGCTGCTTGTTTGTGTCTCCCCTCCTATACTACTCCATCCACTACCTTTACGTGTAGTACCTTCATGAATGTCTCTTTATTTGAGTGACATTTGATGACTTGTGTGTGTTTTTGGGCCCCTGAAGACTTGAATAGCTAGAAATCAAATGGGTGTCACCATAATCCTCACCTTCATAAGCACAATTATTCTACTGAGTGAAATGATGCCATTCAGAAGGATAACACAGCATCTCCAAGTACAGGACTGTCTCCTTGCTCTTAGGAACAAGGGCAAATCCTGTTTTTCCAGGCTGTGAAGAATACAGCCTAGTAGGGGCAGTCTGGTGTTATGGTTTGGATGTAAGGTGTGCTCCAAAAGCTCACATGTGAAACTATGCAGGAAGGTTCAGAGGAAAAATGAATGGGTTATGAGAGCCTTAACCCAGTCAGTGAATTAATCCTTGGTGGGATTAATTGAAGTGGTAGGGTGTGGCTGGAGGAGATGGGAACTGGGGCGTGGTCATGGGGTATATATTTTGTATCTGGAGAGTGGAGTCTTTCTCTCTGCTTCCTGATGATGTGAGCTGCTTCCCTCTGCCACACTCTATGCCATGATGTTCTGCCTCACCTTGAGCCCGAGGAATGGAGCCGGCCTTTGTGGCCTAGGACCTCTGAAACCATGAGCCTTCAGATAAACCTTTCCTCCTCTCTAATTGTGCTGGTTGGATCATTTAGTCACAGCAACAAAAAAGCTGACTAAAACACCTGGTTTAGTAAAGGAGCTGTTTTGGAGGCCAAGGTTTTTTTTCTAAATAAATTTCTGACTGTATCACATTGAGTAAGTTATTAATACCTTTATGTCAAATTGCTTATTGAAAAGATGGAGTCAAGGATTTTGTGAAATATATAGTTACTTTTACCTCTAAACAGGCAAGTGTCAGGCAAAGGGGCCATGGCCTGAAACATCTGGTGTGGGTTGAGGAGCTGGCCCTTCCTCTTTGGACTGAGTGATCGGGCTTCCCTGTGCTTTTCCCCACCCCACCTGCTAATTTGGAATTCTGATGTTTCTGCCTCACCCATGACTACCACTCCTGTATCTGACATGATTTCTTTGCTGTCAAGTTGACGAACCCAATATTAACACTGGATGGTGTACTGGCCACTCCTATGAGAGCAGGAAGAATCTATATTCTTTATGGAGCAGTAATTGAGCTCTTCCATTGACCTCACAAGGAATTTCAGGCCTAAATTCATGGTGTCTTTAGAAGATGTTATGATTTTGTTGTACCCAAAGAAAAATCATCCAAGCTGATCACGTAAAGCCAAAAGAAGCCTTTATTTTAGCTGGCCAGCGATGATCTCCCTTATACCTAAAAGCGGGCTGCTGGGAAATCGTGCCTTCATTCTTTTGTTGCCAGCTTTTATAGGGTGCAGGAAGGGATTAGGGTGGGGCTATAGGGAGGGGAAGGGATTGGGGTGGGCTATAGGGAAGGGATTTGGAATTGGGGTGGGGCTGACTCTCCTGATCGAGATGGAGAATCTCCCTGGGGAACACCAACATTTTAATCTGTTTTTTGTTGCTATAACAGTTTGAATGTGAGGTATCCCCCAAAAGTTCCTGTGTTAATGCAGGAATATTCAGTAGTAAAGCAATTGGATTGTGAGAGCTGAAACCTAATCAGTCCATTCTGGTGGGGTGTGGTTGGAGGAAATGGGTCACTAGAGGCCTGCCCTGGATGGGTTCATCTTCACCGTGGCCCCTTCCCCACTCCCTGCTTCCTTGCTGCCATGGGGAGAGGTGCTTCCTTCCACCATGTCCTCCCCCAGGTTATGGTTAGAAATGAGGTGTCCCCCAAAAGGGGGGTGATGATGTGAGGTGATGCAGGAATTTTCAGAGGTGAAATTATTAGCTGATAAAAGGTGTAACTTAATCAGTAGATTAGCCCACTGATGTGGATTAACTGGGTAGGGTGTGGCTGGATGAGGTAGGTCACAGGAGGTCTGACTTCGGGGTTTACATTTTCCCCTTGATGAGCAGAGCACTCCCTCTGCTTCCTTGTTGCCTGGTCCTGAGCTAGTTTCTTTTGTCACACCCTTTGGTCATAATGTTCTGTCTTACCTTGGGCTCAGAGATAGGGACTCAGCCATCTATGGGCTGAGACCTCTGAAACTGAGTCCCAGACCAACTTTTCCTCTTCTAAGTTGTTCTTTTCAGGTACTTTGGTCACAGAGATGCAAAAGCTAACTGAAACAGAAGAGATTGAAGGAAAGTTTTGAGGGTTGAAAACAAATCAAACAAAATCCAACACACACTTCTCTCTCACCTTTGCTTTTTCCAGCATGGATCTGGAAAGGAAAGAAAGCAGGAGGGTTGCAGAATGATTTCTCTGTGTCAGTCAGTGTGCTAGGAAATGTATATAGATGATAGCATCTATTTACAGTTGCCATATCATCTCCATGGCACAAATGGTGAAACTGAGGCTCAGGGACAGGTGACACATTGCAGAAGCACACATAGCTAATCAGTATCTCAGCTGTGGCTGTGCCAAAGGGTTAGGCCTGACTTGTTTTGGTTTTGTTGACTCACAAAACCATTCCTAACCTTTCCAGGTTTCATGTGCAAATGGGCTCTTACTTTCCCACAAAGGCTAATAATAGCTAAAGGATATTACACTATGCAACTCTTTGGTTTGCTTTTGTCTAAGGTTGTCGTTCTGTTTTAAATTTTAGGTTTTGTCTTTTTCCAGGTTGAACATTTAGATGCTTACGGGTTCACTGCCTTTGGGCTTTTCCAGAAATTGCCAAGATAGCACATAGACAAGGAATGAGAAGAACAAGAAGGAAAGGTGTCTGAATCTCATAAGGCCATGACCCGTATGGAAGTGTCTCCTCATGGAGGGAATCCAGAGGACAAATGTCTGGCTACTCTATGGGTCACATCCCAAGCCACTCTTCATGTAAGCCAACACCCCTTGCATTTCCAGTGGGCACATTATTTACTTTCTACTTAAGATAACATCTGTCACCTTGACAAAGTCGAGTCTCTCATTTCAATTTTTTCCTCCGCCTTGACATGTTTATCCACACTCACTACATCAGTGCTAGTTCCCCAATCTCTTGGAAGTTAGAATAATTTCTAACTACTTTAATGTAGTTTGGCTGCCTTTCAAAGGAATTTATAGGCCCCTTGTATTAGGAAGAACATTCATACCCCCAGTGCTTAAACGGAATCATCCCTGGCTCACCTGGGTGGCAATTGTGTCCGGAAGAATTTGACTTCATTATGTACCAGGGTCAGGAACAGCCTCAGTGTGTGTACAAAACATCCTGTGGGTTATTTACCTTCATTGGCCTCAGCTAAAAATAATTACAGTAAACTCACACTTTCTGTATCTTGTGATGGGGAATATTGATATTTCATGAACAGCGTGTTTGAAACAATTGGCCTTAACGAGCTTTTCAAATTTTTGTTTACAGTATTTTCCTCTTCCACAGGAGGATATGCATGGCGTGAAAGCCACCTTTATCAGCAGAGGGGAATCTAGAATAATCACTGGGTTTTTGTTCATCTTTCCTCTAACTCCCTCTCCCCAGATCTGCCAGTTACTAGCCCTGATGTCCTGGGGCATGTTGCGGAGCCTCTGTGAACTTTCTTTTACATTTGTATGCTTGGGAATAGTGGTTCTCAACTAGGGGTCGGTTTTCACCTCCAGAGGACATTTGGCAATGTCTGGAGATGTTTTCTGTTGTCATGCTAGGTAGGGGTTCCTAGGGCATCGAGTGGGTAGAGGCCCAGGATGGTGTTAGACAACCTATGATGCACAGGACAGCCTGAAACACAAAGAAGTATCTAGCACCATGTGTCAATGGTGCCGAGGCTGAGAAACCCTGCTGGAGAGGTAGTGTTGAAGAGAAATTTTGCTTATGTGCTTTGTAAATTGTTTAGTGCTGTAAAAATGTCAGACATTGGGCTGGGGATATAGCTCAGTTGGTAGAGTGCCTTCCTTGCAAGCACAAGGCCCTGGGTTCAATCCCCAGCACCACAAAACAAAACAAAACAAAAACATCAAAATGTCAGACATTACTATTGCTTCTTCCAGACCTGGGTGCTAATTCTGACTCTAACTAGTTAGTACAACATGCCATAAATATCATTTAAACTTGGAACTCCACTTCTTTGCAAGTAAAATGTACTGGATTTTTTGACCTCCAGAAACCTTTCTGGCACTGAGAATCAGCACAGAGAAAGCACTGTTGATAATGGGACCCAAAGGTGACAACTTCACCAGTAGTTCATTTCAGCACTTTTCATTTCTCATGTACATCACTGACCTGATCTATTCCCTAGACAATCTTGAGATTTGCTAAGAGGGAGGAAGCAAAAAAAAATATATATATATATATATTTTTCCTGTAATGAACAGATAAGATTCATGGGCAGTGCTTTCCCTTTTGTACCTGGTAGAACAATGCCATCATCAAAAGTAGTAACCACAATCACTGGCACTTGTGTGGTGCTTCCTGGGTTCCAGCCCCTGCGCCAGTGCTCCAGCAGCAAGGTCTCACTCAGTCATCACAGCTTGCCTCTGTGCTTGGCATTACCTCCTTTTATAAATGGGGAGGATGAGGCTCAGAAAGGCTTAGCAACTTGGCCAAGGTCACAGAGTTAATGAGCACCTCAAATTGCTTTAGAATACAAGGCCTGGGCACTGTTCCTTCTCTACATTCAGACTCCAGGTGCTCATCTTAGGAAACTGCAGTGCAGAATTAAGTAGCAGTAAAATGAGTGCCAAGAAGGCAAGAAGAGAGCTGCCCCCACTCTGGGGGTGTACGTGCCACATTTGGTAAATTGGTGAAGAGACTTGCAGTAAACTTGGCATTAGCCCAAGCTGTCAGAACAGTGAAGGACAGTTCAGAGAAGTGGCCCTTTCCTGCCCTCTCTCAGGTAATTAATACAATAGCTCCTGTGCATAGGGCGAAGATATTGTTAGGGATAACATTATTGATGATAAGAAGCAAGGGCAATACTCAAGTGCTGGGGTTTTTAATGGTTTTCCCTTTTAATTATTCTATGATTTCATTATATTCCATTGAAGGGAAACTATAATCATCACTATAAATTTGTGGATTCTGCCTTTTGACAGGGTGAATAAGAATAAGGAATTCAGACTATGATTGATGGGGGTTTTGAATACATAGGGATTAATTATTCTTCTTTGGAGATATCAACCCTCTTGCCCCATCAGCAGTGTTCAGTCTTGACTGCCTCTGGGGACCTTTTAAAAATTCTGATGCCCAAGCTATACCCAGGCCACTTATATCAGAATCTCCTCAAGGATACCTAGCTATCAGTAATTACTTGATTCTTACCCTCCTCCCTCAATGGGTTGCCATGTTTGAGAGTGACTGCTCTACGTTAGTGGTATTTAAATATTTGTGTGCCAGAATCACCTGGTGACTTGGTAAAAACCCAGGGCTCAGTGATCTAGGGCCTGAGAGCTGGCCCTGGAGAGCTGGCTCTCCAGCTGATTCTGGTAAACATCATAGTTGAGAATCATTGCTGATTTTACTCCTGTTTAGAGTCTCTTCTGTTTTTACAAAGAAGAGCTGACTTTAATTATAGTTGAGGAATTGCCTAGATTAAAATCAGCATGCAGTCAGGCACGTGGCATTCACAAAACTCATCTATGGACTGTGAACCAGTGAGTTACCTGTGTCCTGGACATGCCTGCCTTGGCTTCCACAGGCCTTTCCAACACCATCCTAACAATGGACCACAGTCCAATCTGGAGGATCTCTCTGTCCTCAATTGAAAACAAGGTGAATTTGTCATTTATGTGTAATACTTCCATGGTGCACATTGCTACTTGATCTATAAGAGACATGGCAGTTGCTCAGTTAAGAGCTCAGGGTGAGGCCACTTTACATAGAACATTCAATTTTAGTTCCAGTTGCTCTTCACAGATTTTGATGCCTTCTGAATGGCATCTTCTCTGAGACAGTTTTCTTTTTTATTGCTGAACAATTTCCATGTTCCAGGAACTACCTCCCCACCAACCTCCCAGGACTTACCTTGCCATGCACCTCCATAGGCATTCTGAATCCCTGAAACTCAAATTGTTTACATCATTCTGTGCTCTACTTTGCACTCTACTTGTTGCCTTCCATTGTAGAAGGAAGTGAGAGTTTGTAAGTAGGAAATGTAGTTCAGATCCATGTGTGCTTTTATTTATTTATTTTTTCAATCTTTGAGAAGAGTGACCTTTGTCACCTGTAGTAGGAAGTTAAGAGATCAGGGCTCATGAAGAAGAAGTAGAACTTAGAGAGTGACACTGTTCATGTCTGTTCAGCCAGGAGTTCTTAGGGGTCTGATTATGCATAAGCTTGTCTTCCAGCCAGTCTCTCTCTTTGTTGGGTAGGGCTCAAAAGCTTCCAAGAAAGCAATTCCCCTGGCCTAATTAAAAGGAAATAATATGCATATCATAGCAATCAATAGGTGCAACGTTTAGAGCTATGTTGTTTGATGAGGAGTTATACCTTAGGCTATTACGTATGTGGTCACTTCCACTGTAGGACTGAGGAAAACCCCTCCAACCCAAAATACCTCTTTGAGGTAGATATTACAGTGTTTCAATGGGCAGAGAATTTTGCTTTAGTTCCATGTTTATCCAACAGACATATACTGAATATCTACCATGTACCAGATTCTGTGTCAGGCATCTTGGATATAAAGATCAACAAGACCAGATTGCTTCTGTAGGGGGATTCATAATATAGTGATAGAGATAAATACTTAAATCCTGGAACAAAATTGGGCAAGTACATATGTGGATGTGTGCAGAGAATGCCATAAGAGTCAGGTAGAAAAAGACTCTGTTTGGAAGGAGACATTTTGCTTTGGATTATGTATTTATTTATTTATTTTGGTACTGGGAATTAAAACCAGGGGTGCTTAATCATTGAGCCAAATCCCAGTCCTTTTTAATATTTTATTTAGAGACTACTTATCTTGCTAAGTTGCTTAGGGCCTCGTTAGCTTGCTGAGGCTGGCTTTGAACTTGTGATCCTCCTGCCTCAGCCCCTTGGGACACTGGGATTGTATTGGATTTTAAGAATTGGATAATTATTTTCTATGTGAAGGGTTAGGATGTTTATTGTTTGAGTGAAAATTCACTGAGTGAAGGGTATACATGAAAGCCCAGTTTCTCCAAAGTTTGATCAGGGAAAGTAAGACTATTTGTGTGCTTGGACCATAGGGTCCAGCAAAGAGACTGGGCTACAAGACTTAATTATACATAGGATCCTTAAGTGAGTGTCAAGCATGAGACTGAACCAAGTTCTTGGGGATCTTGTATGTTAAGCAGAAAAGGTGGGACTCCATCCTGAAGGTATCAGAAACCAAATTGAGATTTATAAGCTAGGTATGAAACTTCATGTTTAGATAGTTTGTGAAAAAAGATTATAGTACGGAAGATAGATTATGCTAGAGGGTGGTTGGTTTCAAGAAGTAAAGCTTATACAGTATTCCAGGCAAGAGACGGTAAGGGTCTATGTTAAGACTGTAAGGGTCTATGTATATGGCCTGTCTTCTCCACTGTAAGGGTCTATGTATATGGCCTGTCTTCTCCACTCTGTTCTGTACAGGCAGACATTACTGATCAACCACAGTGCTGTCTCCTCCTTATCTTAGTGTTCACTCCACATAGTACCTCAGGAAGGCAGTGTTAATCATTATGAGTTTAGAATGATGAAACTTCATTATCACCCCTGATAATAGGAGAGGAAGTGAAATAGAATGAGCAGGAAGAGTAGCAGCTTAAACACTGGACTAAAGAGAAAGTCAAGGATAACTGTTTCTTTTTTGGCAGACTATGTAAGTGGTGATACAATTAAATAAAGCACAAAGGAAACAGAGCATCCCTTGGGTAGAAGATGATAATTCCAGTCTGGGTTATCTGGATTGTCCTGTTTGGTGTTTGGAGATGCAGGTGTAACATTCTAGTCTAGATACCCAATAAGTTATAACTGCAAGGTTAATTTAAGATTTTCGACCAGTCTAGGCCAGGTGTACTGGTCCATGCCTATAGCCCCAGCTACTTGGGCGGCTGAGGCAGGAAGATTATGAGTTCAAGGCCAGCCTCAGCAATTTAGTGAGACTCTGTCTCATAATAAAAAGGGGTAGGAATGTGGCTTGGTAATGGAGTGCTCCTGGGTTCAGCTCCCAGTACTGGGGGTGGGAGTGTGTGGTTTGACCAATGTTATTTACCACTTCACCAAACATCACCTATGGTTTTTAGCTAGATATGTGTATCTGGGAGCTTGCAGGAGATTTTGGGGTTGAAAATACAGATTTGAGATATTTTAGGCTAGCATATAGATTTTGCCATGTAATCATTCAAGGAGAGGGCTATTCACCCAAAGTCATTTTGAAAATGTCAGTGCACATGATAACAATATTAAATTAACTCACAAGTAGTATTAGAACAATGTCAGATAGCTTACTCAAGGACTATGGCCCAAGGTAGTATCCTAAAATCACTGGGATAGGGAAGGTGAAAGGAGATGGAGGGTGAAAGAAGGATATGAAATGAAGATGAGTATTTGAAAGTATCTCTCACACTGCAGTTTTATTTGTGACCAGTTTATTTGTGATACAGTTTTGATCCCTGGTACTGTTGAATCAGGTGCTTCTACTTGGTGTTAGCCTCAGCAACCCTACTTGGTGTTAGCTTCAGCCTCAGACGTGCATAATAGCCTCATTTTGTTTTTTTCCTCAATGAAAAATCACACTAAAGCCATTTGGAAAGGAAAGAAGGTAAAGAAGGGGGTAAACTCATTTTATTTTTCATTATGATTAAAGTGCACCAAAAGATTCTCCTCTTCATGGCTTGTTAAATCAATTAACTTGGAGCCTAAAATGGAGCCTAATTATGTTTCTCAGAGGAGGAATGGAAATATTCTGCTGCTTATAAAGAAAGCTATCATACCTCCAGGTAGTTGCTTGGATATCTAGGGTTTATTAAAGGACTAGAGGAAAAGAATCCATTACAATTCAGAATTTTCTCTGATGATGACCATGACTGGAGTGAAGTCTTTGGAACTGTCAGGGAAGTTTTTTGGACACTTGTTCCTCTCTCGGTGACCTGCAGTGCCTTGCAGGCACATGGCAGGCATTCAGGAAAGCTTCAAATAATTTCAAATCCCTGGTTAAAGGAGTTGACATACAAATGTGGCAGGATGAGTCACTTACTCTGGAGGTACTGGCTGAGCTCACTGACTGAAGGTTCTGGCTTTCCTGGGCTTGTGGTATTCTGTCTCTCCTGCTATTTTATCTCCCAAGCAGATGGAAGGGTATGCACCCCAAGGGATGCAACTTTAGTCTTCTTTGGTTTCTACAATGAAAGATTTTAGACTGGTAGGTTAAACACGAGGCATTTGTTATCACCGTGTCAGAGACTGGAAGTCTGGGGTCAGGGTGCCACCATGGCTGGGCTCTGGTGAGGTCCCTCTTCTAGCTTGTAGACAGTCACCTTCCAGTGCCATTCATGGAGGAGAGAGCTGAATGTCTCTCTTCTTCATCCTTTAAGGACACAGTTCCACACTGAGTGGCCCACTGTCAAAGCCTCATCTAACCCTAAATCATCTTACAAAAGACCCACCTCCCAATACCATCACATTGGGTGTTAGGGTTTCAATATATGAATTTTAGGTTGTCACAATTTAGTTCATAGCAGGTTGGTTGCCCTTTCATGAAGTTCTAAGCTGCTGGGAACCCTGGACTTTGGAAGGTTCATTCTATACCATACACTTTCCAAATTATTTATTTTTCTTAAATTGACAAATAAAAGTTGCGCATAATTAGCATATATAGCATGTTACACATTTTTCATATACCTGCTGGTCATTTGTGTATCTTCTTTTGAAAAATTCCTATTTGCTTCCATTTTCCATTTTATAATTGGGTTGTTTTCTTGCTTTTGATGAGTTTGAGTTCTGTATATATTTTAAATATTAACCTCTTATCAGACACATGGTTGCAAATATTTTCTCCCATTTTATAGATGACCTCTAAACTCGCTTGATAATCCAGTTTCCTCGACATTGTTTATTGAGGAGATTGCACTTTGTCCGTTGTGTGTTCTTGGCATCTTTTTTTGAAAAATAAATGACTCTGAATACATGAATTTTGGGGGAGCTTTCTCTCTTGTTCCATTGTTCTGTGTACCTGTTTTTATGTCAGTACCCTGCAGTCTTGATTGCTATAACTTTGTAGTGCATTTTGAAGTCAGGGGCTTTAAGGCCCTCTGCTTTGCTCTCTTCATGAAGATTGTCTTGGTTATTCAGGGTCTTTTGTGATTCCACCCACATTTCAGAATTGTTTTTCTATTTCTTTAAAAATTATCTTTGGAATTTTGACAGGGATTATATAGAATCTGCAGATCACTTCAGATACTATAGATGTCAATTCCTCCAATCCATGAACACAAAATATCTTACATTTATTTGTCTTCTTCAACTTAATCAGCATTTTATAGTTTTCAGTGTACAGCAGTTTGACCCCCTTGGTTAAATTTATTCCTAAGTATTATATTTTGCAGCTATTGTAAATGGGGTTGTTTCTTGATCTCTTTTTTAGATAGTTTGTTAGAGTATGGAAAAACTGATGATTTTTTTTGTGTGTGATGATTTTGTATCTTGCCACTTTACTGAATTTATTCATTCTAATATTTTTTTGGTGGAATCTTTAGGGTTGTCTGTATGTAGATTTTTTGTTTGTTTGTTATAGCACTACTCTCTTTTAACAGCCTGAGTCAGATCTCATTCCATCTCTGCTCAGAGCCCTTAAGTGGCTTCCATGACTTATAAAGTTCCTCATGAAGGTCCCTGAAACTTCTCTGGTTCAAAATGCTGCATCAAGCTGACCTCCTTCCTGTCCTTTGAACATGGGCAGACTCCTATCAGGGCCTTGCCATGGCTGTCCCTTCAGCTTGGAGCTTTCTTCCTCCATATGCCCACCAGTCTTTTTTCTTTCCATCTCCAAGTCTTTGATCAGTTCACAGCTAGGTCTGCCTGAGAACCCTATTTAAAACTGCCACCCCTCCTCAAAGGTCTTCTGAAACCACTTACCTTGCTTTACTTTTCTCCATAGCACTTTCTAAAATGTTATACATAAATTCTTACTCATTTTCTTAACTGTCTGCCAACGCCCTTGAAAAGCAAAACTCCTCCAGGGTAGGAGTGGTAGTCTACATAGTTAGGTGCTATTTCCCCAAGGTCTATACTCCAGGTAGATCCCAGTGCATAATAGGTATTTAATAAATATCTGTTGTCAGAAAGAATTTTCTTTCTGAGGCAAAGTGAGGAGCCCCCAGAGCTAGACCAAGAATTGTGCAATGAAATTCTTTCACTCCTAGAATTTATTTTCCTTTTCCTTTTTGCCTTTTTTTTTTTCCTTCTCTACTCCCCCGCTCCCCCCAGCACTGGGATTAAATCCAGGGGCACTCTACCACTGAACTGCATCCCCAGCTCTTCCTATTTTTTATTTTGAGACAGGGCCTTACTAAGTTGCCAAAGCTAGCCTCAAACTTCCCATCCTCCTGCCTCAGACTCCCTAATAGCTGGGATTACAGCTATATGCCACTGTGCCTGGCTACTTTGTGCTTTCCTAATCTGGGTTATTCTCCACTTGGAAGTAACAACTAAAATGGCCCTGCTGGGCACAGTGAGACCCTGTCTCTAAATGAAGTACAAATAGGGTTGGGGATGTGGCTCAGTGGTCCAGTGTCCCTGAGTTCAATCCTTAGTACTCCCCCCCACCCCCCACAAAAAAAAGTAGTGTAAAGTGACCCTTATGTACACAAATATTTGTTCTAGAAATTTCAATTCCACAAACGAATTACAAGCTCCCAAACATCTGCCTGTTAGCCTGTCTAATCCCTGATTGTCATCCTAGCCCACTTATCCAAGTGACACTGTGATTCTAGCCTATTTGTGCAAGAATATCAATGGTGAGCCTAAGAAGGAAAGTTTGTTCAATGTTCACCATGTGCCAACAAGGCACTAAGCCTTTGCTATAATCTGGGTCTGAAATGTCACTGTGTTTTGAAGTCTCATGTTTTAAAGACTTGATCCCCACCCCACACAGCTGTGGCTCCCTTGGGAGGTGGTAGAACCTTCAAGAGGTGGGGCCTACTGTGAGAAAGTTACATCATCAAGGGCATGTCCTTGAAAGGGTTATTGAAACCTTGGACCCTTCTTATCTCTCTGTGTCCCAGCAGCCATAAGGTGAGCATTTTCCTCTGCCACACACTCCTACCGTGATAGATTTCCTCTTCACAGGCCTAAAAACAATGGTCTAACGAGTTGTGGACTGAAACCTCTAAAACAGTGTGCCAAAATAAACATTTTTTTCTTTTAAAGTTGATTATTTCAGGTATTTTGTTATAGTAGCACACTTTTCTGCTTTTTTATAACCTTATATGAATAGGGACAATGATTATGCCAATTTTATAGCTGAGAGACTAAGAGTTGACTGTTGGAGGTAGAATGTGACTTGCTTGAAAGAAGAATATCCCAGGGAAAAAGATGACACATTTGAAGATAGAAAAGGAAGTGAAGGTACTGAAAGATATCCAGAACAGTAGGAGTAAAGAGTATATGGGAAAATGAGTCCAGCTGAGAATGCTAGAATTATATTTGTCAGTTCTTAAGCCCTTCAGCTTAGAAATTCCTATGTATGTATCTTGGCACATATGTTTTTGATCTTTAGATTTAAGGTCCCTGGTTATTGCTCTACTTTAAAAGGAGTGTGACAGTTATTTTCACATAAGTTCTAATTTTGCCTTTTTTTGAAGGTGGAAAATAGCTTTTGTTTTATTTTTTATTGTTTGTTCTATTTAATTATACATGACAGCAGAATGCATTTTGATTCATTGTACACAAATGGAGCACAACCTCTCATTTCTATGGTTTTCATGATGTAGAGTCACACCATTTGTGTAATCAGACATGTACGTAGGGTAATGAGGTTTGACTCATTCCACCATCTTTCCTTCCCCCTGCCTGCTTCCCTCCCCTCCCCTCATTTCCCTCTATGCAATCCAAAGTTCCTCCATTCTTCCGTTACACCCTGCCCCCCTGTAATGTCTCAGCATCCACTTATCAGAGAAAACATTTGGCCTTTGGTTCTTGGGGATTGGCTTATCTCACTTATCATGATGTCCTCCCACTTCATCCATTTATTGTGCCAAATGTCGTAATTTTGTTCTTCTTTACTGCTAAGTAATATTCCTTTGTGTATGTATACCACATTTTCCTTAACCTTGCATCTATTGAAGGGCATCGAGGTTAGTTCCACAATCTAGCTATTGTGAATTGAACTGCTATAAACATGGATGTGGCTGCATCACTGTAGTATGCTGATTTTAAATTCTTTGTGTATAGGTCAAGGAGTGGTATAGCTGGGTCAAATGGTGGTTCCATTTCAAGTTTTCTAAGTAATCTCCATACTGCTTTCCAGAGTGGTGCACTAATTTGCAATCCCACAAGCAATTTATTAGTGTACCTTTTTCCCCACATCCTTGCCAACACCTATTATTGCTTGTATTCTTGATAATACCCATTCTAATTGGGGTGATATGAAATCTTAGGGTAGTTTTGATTTGCATTTCTCTAATTACTAGAGATGTTGAACATTTTTTCATATATTTCTTGGTCAATTGTATGTCTTCTGTGAAGTGTCTGCTGAGTTCCTTACACCATTTATTGATCGGGTTATTTGTATTTTTGGTGTTAAGTTTATTTGAGTTCTTTATAGGTTCTGGAGATCAGTGCTCTACCTGAAGTGCAAGTGGTAAAGATTTTCTCCCACTCTGTAGGCTCTCTCTTCACATTATTGATTATTCCCTTTGCTGAGAAAAAGCTTTTTAGTTTGAATCCATCCCATTTATTGTTTCTTGCTTTTATTTCTTGCACTTTGGGAGTCTTGTTAAGGAAGTCTGGTCCTAAACCAGCATGATGAAGATTTGGGCCTAATTTTTCTTCTATTTGGTGCTGGGTCTCTGGTCTAATTCCTAGGCCCTCGATCCATTTTGAGTCTCATACTAGACAGAGGTGCCAAAAATATACAATGGACAAAAGATAGCCTCTTCAACAAATGGTGCTGGGAAAACTGGAAATCCACATGCAGCAAAATGAAACTAAATCCTTATCTCTCACCCTGCAGGAAGCTCAACTCTAGCTTTGCTTTTTCCTGAGCATTTCTAAATGCAGTTTTCTTAATTTAAAACAATATGCTTTCTGTTACTGTATGTTATTTTGTTTTTGCTGATTCTCAGACACACTTATCTTATAAAAATGCTGTATAATTCACAGTTATGATTCTGCTTGATTCAGCTCCAAAGGCATAAAATGGAACCTGGTATCATGGGCTTTTACATGACAATCTATTTGTTAGGGTTACTCCACTCTGATTCACTCTAAGATCAAACAGGGAGCTGAAAGGAATAGCTTTCATTTGACGGCAAATATCTAAAATAGTGGTTAAGGGAAGGATTGATTTTTTTCTTTTTCTTTTTCTGTTCTGGGAATTAAACCCAGGGCCTTTACACTTAAAGTAAAGAATTGGAAACAAACAAACAAAAACACTCCAAAACCGAACAACACTTAATTTGGTATGAAAATAATACTATTTATGTAAGTAATTCTTTCTGTATGTGTGTGTATATTTTATATATATATAATTGTTTTTGTATCAGGGATTGAACCCAGGGGCACTTAACCACCGAGCCACATCTCCTGCCCTTTAGTTTTTCTTTCTTTTTTTTTTCCATTTACAGACAGAGTCTCACTAAGTAGCTTAAGGTCTCACTCAGTTGCTGAGGCTGACTTTGGGCTTGTGATCCTCCTATCTCAGCCTCCCCAGCCACTGGGATTACAGGTATGCCACACTATACCCAAGCTCTTTCTATATTTTTGCCTACTTATAACAAAATGGTTTTTGCTATGTGAGATGTAATAATAATTAAATCTGTATATACTTTTTGTTATAAATTTGAAATTTTTTTTAGAAAAATAGCACAACATATTATAAAACAAATATAAAAGGTCAACCAAAGCAGAAAAGCCTTTCCTTAGATTGAACAATAAGAAAAGTTAGATATTGATCCTAAATGCTTATTAAAACCTTTAAATGCTGCTTTATTTGGAAAAAGTCTTTGTAGATGTGATTAAGGATGTTGAGTTAGGGGGATTGTTCTGAAATTTCTAGGTGGTCCATAAATGCAATCACATGTATGCTTATCAGAGAGGAAGATATTTGACACACACATAGAAAACCTGAGAAGACTGAGCAGAAAAGAATTTGAAAATGCTGACTGTAAGGATTGGAGTGAGGTGGGCACATGCCATCCTTGGAATGCCTGCAACCACCAGAAGCAAGGAGTAGAGTTCTCAGAGAGAACAGGGTTCTGCCAACACCTTGGCTTTAGCCTAATGATATCAGTTTGGGATTTCTGGACCCAAAGAATAAGCAATTAAATCTATAGTGTTAAGCCACCATGTTTGTGGTAATTTGTTGCACCAGACTCAGGAAACTAATATAGTGGGACTGTGCTTCCCTGCCCAATTAGATAGAGCCAAGGGCCTGCATTGACTGATGATGTGTGCATGGGGGTGAGTGTCATTAATAGCTAGTGCCTGCTTTTTATGTTCTCTTTGGCCTTTAGAGATGGACCGGTTTGCAGAGGGTGGCTGCCTTGCTGTCCTGGTGTGTTAGAGACAGAATATATATATGTATGTACATATATATGTATATACATATGTGTGTATATATATATATATATATTTAGTTGGAATCGAGAGAGAGGGATATCTCCTATGACAATTGACTTACATTTCTGTGGAAGCCAAGAAGTCTCATTATCTATGATCTATAAGCTGAGCACCAGGAAAGTGGGTAGTATGATTCATTCTTAATCTACAGATTGATGGCATAAGTCCCATTCTGAATCAAAAGACCTGAATGCCAGGAATACAGATTCCAAGAATCCAAGACCTTCATATTTAGGTCTGTCATCCAAAGGTTGGCCCAAGTGGATAATGTTCACCCACGTCAGCAGGGACATTTTCTAAACTTGGTCTATCAGTTGAAATGATAGTCTCTTTTGGAAATACCCTCATGGATGCACCCAGAAGTAATGCTTTACCAGTTATCTGGGCATTCCATTGCCCCATCAAGTTGACAGAAAAAATTAATCATTTTTCCTGGGTCTCTGAGTAACCACTAAAATGAGTTTCCTATTGACTCATAAAGGACACGAGTGTAATTACAAATTGATGTTGCTTAAAGCTTCTGAGACTTGGGGTTATTTTGTCAGACTCTCCTGATTAGAGACCAGGAGACTAATTAGACCCTTCTGGAACATTCCCAGTAACAACACCTTTGTCTTACCTTTTGCTCTTCAGTGATCCTCTGCTCCTTAGGATCCCTACTTCAGCATCCACTGAAACAGGGCAGTCTCAAACTGTGTCCCCCAGTGTCCTAGTGTCCCATGTGGTGGTGATGCATATTCCAAAACTCTGTAGTCAGATAATGAAGAAATGCTGGGCTGTTCAGTGAAACAGTTTCCTTTCCTGCAAGACTGCTCAGAACTTCTATGTGCTAATGGCAGTGTAACACAATAGAATGAAGGTGTAGTATACATCACTCTAAATCCCTTTTTGGTAGAATGAAGTGGATCCAAGGAGAAACCAGTTCCCCATTGATACTTAATGTACCAAGTTTCCACACCCAGCTAACCCAGGGACAGCAAAGGGGCAGGATGCAACTTCCCATTCAGTATGTAATGGAGTATAATACTTGTTAGAGAAACATTTTAATGTGGAACTTGCAGATATTTACCTGGCACAAGGGAAGCAAGCACTAGGCTCAGTGATGGGGAATTTTCCTTATTCCCTGCATCTTCTTCATGTGCCTGCCTCAAAGGTGGGGATGCATCCCAGAGCTTGAACTTGTGAGGCCTCTTTGTAGCTCTTACTACAGTTTTGGATGGATTCCATCTTCAGTTTTCCCAGATATGTTTCCATCTCTGCAGTGGTTGCAATCCCAACTCTAGAGCTCTTGGCATTTTTAGACACTAAGAAACAGGTCCCTGCTTTTTATTAGCCATCGCTCTTGGAAAGACTTAAAGTGCTCTTTTAACATCCAAGACCACATGAATCTTTATGGGAATAAGAAAGCTTGCCAAAATGAAGAATCAGCATGAGGCTTCAAGTGGTCTGACTAATAAAAATTTTTTTAAAAAAGTAAAATAAAGCGGGACTTGACTGGTCCCATACTTAGTAGAACCTGGAATAGAACCCAGCATAATTGAGTACCTGTGATGAATTCCAAAAATGGGCCCCAATTCTTCACCACTCCTCAAATTCACTCCCTTTTCCATGTAACTTCACAGAACCCTACCCCTCTGGGTGTGTAGTTCTGAATTATCCTTTCTTTCTGACCTCAGGCATGTGGCTTGCTTTGGGCCAGTGGTGTACCAGTATTTTTTGGGAAAATAAAGTCCTTATATTTTATATCAATCTACCAGAAATTTAAAAGTCGACTCACAAAGTTCCTGAATATTTAACAACTGGCTCTTGCAAGTTGGAGGATCCTGCTCCAGCAAACTGCTATTTTGGGCCAATAATATGTTAGCAAATATAAAACAAAGAGAGGTTTAAAAGGCACTTAAGAAAGTGGACTTGCTTATTCTTGCTCCTTAACCACTGCCATGAGAATTGCCTGGACCAGCCTCCTGAAAGATGAGAAACCGATGGAGCAGAGTCTCAGTTGCCACATCCAAACGACACCTAGCTAATAACCTCTAACTGACCTCAGGCACATGGGTAATAAACTTGCTCTTATATGTCAGGGTCTATGCAGTTGTTTGTTACACAGCAGTATTGCAGTGCTAGGCAACTGATACAGCGCTTTAGAGCAGTGACTCATTATGATATGGTTTCCATACTGCTTCTTTCCATTCAGCTCCACTTCATTCAGGAGATGTGTCTGACACGAATAAAAGAAAGATACACTATGTTGTATCCCCCTCCCCCACTGGGGCGAAATCTTTGGACGGAGCAGCAAAGCTTTTCCTCCCTTAGAAAGCCTTTTGAAAAGGCTCCTCTGCAGTAGTACTTGGGTTGTGACAAGGTTTGGGGTTTGCCTTGGGTATGCATTTTGCTTTGGAGGAACTCCCAAAAAGGAGAAAGGAGAGGAGTAATAAACTATTTAGAGCTTTCTACTCTCAAGTTCATGAGATTGAATTTCTTGAAGCATAGCCTGTGGACATTCCAGGCAGAGGGAACAGCAAGTGCAAGCTCCTTCAGGAAGGTGTAAAAACTGGTCTATGCTCCACATCAGCAAACATCAGCAGATTCTTCCAGTGTGTATTGGCAGCCTAGGGAAGATAGACGCAATTTCAGTGTCCTGAGTCTTCACTTAGGACTGCTGAGTCAGGTGGCACGTGGCTGCAGCAGATATGGTCAGTGTCTTGCCTGCAGCCCTCAGACCTTAGGGTGCACTTCAGTGTGCTATGCTCAGTGTATAAATACCCAGGTTCCCTTGCATGTTGTTGAAATTAATCCTAGCTGTCTATTTTGCATAATCGCTAAGTTTCTCTGTGAGATTAAACTCTAATGCACCCTTTATTGATTGCTCTCCTTTCCCTGTATTCTACAATTCTACCCGTGCCCCTCCCCCAATAAATAAATAGTACTCAAATCCTTGTTTCAGAGTCTGCTTCTAGGGGAACTCAAACTAAGACTGTCAAAATAAAAGCAAACTCAACTTCTGACAATTGCCCAACCATTTTAAAAACAGGCACAAGAGAGGTATATAAGGAGTTCTATAGTCCTACCTATCCCCTCTATAGCTATCACCTTGCATGGAATACTCACTCCATGGAAAATACAAAAATACTCTGATGATGGGACCAAGCAGTCTCATGGTTAGTCAGGCTGTAGGGTATCCATGAGTGGGGGACCCAGTCAACCAGGTTAGAAACTTGAGCACTGTACTGCTGGAGTTACAGTGCAACTCTTTATACTTTCTTCATTTTAGGACAGTGAAGCATTTACAAAATTTCTAACCATTCACTTACATTGGAATCCTCTCATTTTCACCAATAATACTGATTAAATATCTCTCTTCTGGTGATTAACCTGGCTTTTGAGCAACAACATTTAAAGTGCCGAGTAATCCTTACGGTGTTGATTCTTGATTAGGATGTTTCATATGTAGTTAACCACCCCTGGTGCATTGACATCTGATACAGGTACTTTAAATGATAACTGGACTTACAAGTGTAGGCTCCAGTTGACTTTTGTACACATATTCACGTTCTTTTTCTCTCATGCACACACACATAAATACATGCACAAATGTGTTATCTTTGCACTAAACTGTCCTCCACACAGGATAGGAGTAAAAATATCTTGCATGTTCAAAGAAAAGAATAATGGAAGAGAGTGTGGCCCATGTATGGTGAGCAGTGTGAGGGAAGTGGTTGAGGAGGGGGAAGATCACACACCGTCTCTGCAAGGAAAGTTGGGAGTTTTGGTTTGATTTAGTGTGTCATGACCAGCTATTTAAGCAAAAAGGGGTGTGACCTGATTTGTGTTTTAAAAAGATCAATCAGTCAGGCCGTGGTGGCACACACCTGTAATCCAAGCGACTCGGGAGGCTGAGGCAGGAGGATCATGAGTTCAAAGCCAGCCTCAGCAACTTAGCGAGGCCCTAAGCTCAGTGAGACCCTGTCTCTAAATAAAATACGAAATAGGACTGGAGAGGTGGCTGAGTGTGGAGTGTTCAATCCCCAGTACCAAAAAAAAAAAAAAAAAAAAAGATCAATGAGGTGCTGAAGAAAGAATGGATTTTAGAAATAGGCCTGAGGAAGAATGAAGAGAGAGAGGCCTGTTTAGAGGTGAGACAGTGTTGACTTGGACCTGGGGACTAGCAGGGAGATGGAGAGAAGAGGGCAGACTGGGGACATACTCTGCAATTAGTAAAAACTTGAATTGCTGATGGATTGGCTGTGGCAGTGACCCAGAGAGTACATAGGAGTGATTCTGAGGGTTTGGACCTGGAAACTGGGTAAAAAGATTGAGTATGGAAGAAGAATTTTTTAGCAAAGAGTAGTGAAAAACTATATTTTGACTGCTTTATTTAAGATAACTTTTTAACATCAGTTCATTGGTTCAACAAATACCATCATTGCCTACCATGTGCCAATTACCTGCAGAGATAGAGATATGCTGGTGAACAAAACAGGTAGAGATCCTTATATTGAATTTGTAGGTGGATAAAGTAGCCTGGAATTCAGTGATGAGGTCAAGGCTGGACATACGCGCAGAGGAGTAATTCTCAGGCAGATGATCTAGGCATCTTCAAGGGCACTAAAAATGCTAAGAGCTGAATTCCATGGTATGGTGTGCTCTGCACACAGGCTTATCTATATATACAGTTTCATAATTTATTACTTCAGATTAAAACAAACTCATGCTTTCAAGGCTGACATCCATATGGATATAGGTTTGGCATATATATCAAGACTTCCAGCTCTGGAGAAGGTTGTCCACATTCCCCTACCATCTTCACCCTCCTGAGCTGAGTGACTTCAGGAGCACTTTTCAGCTCTCCAGGTCCTAATTTTCCCTTTGAATAATGAAGAAAACAGTGGTAATTGCCTCACAGAGTTACCATGAAACTTTAATGAGTTCATACATATAAAGCACTTTGATGTGTTCTGATATATAGAATTTGCTTAGTCAATTTTGGTTTTCATTAGAGTAAAGCTTGTTGCTAATATTCAGCAACAATAGATAAGAAATTCCAATATTGAATAGGGGAAAGGAGGATTCCCTTTCTAACTTTAGAGACTTTGTACACTTTTTTTTTTTTTTAAAGAAGCACATTTCACCAAAAACTTCCAGTCCTATTTGAGAAAGTAGAGGAGGAAAGAAAAGTTGAAAAGTCCTGTTCATGGAGACAAAGTGAAAGAAGTAGATTGGGCAGTAGGACTTCAGGCTCTGGCCCTGTTATAGTTTGGATATGAGGTGTTCCCCCCGGCCTTGCCCCCTGAAATCTTCTGTGTTAATGCAGGGGTGTTTGGAGGTGAAGAGTGGGATTGTGAGAGTTGTAACCTAATCAGTTCATCCCAGTTTGAATGGACAGACTGGGTAGTAACTGTAGGCAGGTGAGGTGTGGCTGGAAGAGGTAAGTATCTGGGAGCCGTGTCCTGAGAGTGTTATTCTGCCCTTTGGTCCCTTCCCTTTTCCTCCCTCTCTCTGCTTCCTGGCTGCCATGAATGAGGCCGAGCTCCCCCAACACGCCCTTCTGCCATGATGTCCTGCCTCAGCCAAAGCAATGCAGTCAGCTGACCATGGACTAAACCCCTGGAACCCTAAGCCAAAATGCACTTCTCCTCCTCTTATTTGTTTTTGTTGGTTTTTTGGTCATAGTGACACACAAAGCCACTTAACACAGGCCTTTCCAGAGAAGTCTAGTTCCTGAGATTGAATTAGCCTTCTTCTTGCATTCTTCCTCAGTGCCCACGTCAACCTGCTGACACACAGAGATGGTGATCAAATACACAATGCTGTACTTCATATTCATGGCCATGCACAATATTATCTAGCCTGGTTGTGTCTGAATAGAGGAAGGAGCATGTGAGATGCTTCTTGAGAGACAGAAAAGTTTCTGTGGGCAGGGGCTTTGGAGAGGCATTTTTGAGGATATTACTAAGTGAAATCATGGGTCAAGATTTTGTTTTTCAAATAAAACTACTTCAGGGAGTCTGGTCTCTCTGAACTTCTTTGCATTATGTTCCCCACCCCCCCCCCAACATTGCCAAACGTGTAAGAAGTTGTAGAGGAGCTCTTGAGCATGGGTTCTTTTGTTCCTTAAGAAACCATCACATTCTATTATCTTTCCTTCCCCACCCCCTCCCCTTACTTTCCTCTATACAATCCATCCTTCCTCTATTCTCCCCCCACTTACGTGCCATCAACTACTTACCAGAGAAATCATTTGACCTTTGATTTGTTGGGATTGGCTTACCTCACTTAGCATGATACTCTCCAACTCCATCCATTTACCTGCAAATGTCATAATTTTATTATTCTTTATGGATGTAAGAGTGCAATGCCACCTATATGTAATCAGTAGTGGTATTTTTATTAGATAATAAATTAAAATATCTGAAAAAAAACCAAAAAACCAAAAGTCTTGGATATTTTTATATAAAAATTTGTGGCCAATAAACAAATCTGGAATGCAAAAAAAAAAAAAGAAGCCATCACAGCTGTTTGTCACTTTAACTTGAGCTTAGGTAGTATATGCCCAACTCTAAAATTCTGACATGGCCAAGATGTGCTGTTTGGCCCTTTCATCTTTTATCATGTTGTTGTTTTGGGGTTGTAAAACCTCAATGCTTTTGCTTACATGGTAGCTAAATTTGAAGGTTCTTCCTGTTGAGTTTGATGCCAAGGTCAGAAAATTAACTTTTATTTATACTTAGACAGTGATATTCTCCACATGTCAGTTACTTTTAAGGACTGAATAAATAAGTATGTGAAATATGACATCAAATTATAAGATTTGCTGTTCCAAGAGGCATATTGAACTTGTAGATGTCATATTCTCTGAAAGACAAATGCCATTTCAGTAATAGCTATAGTTGTTACAAATATTTTGAGATTCCTTTCTTCTATTAATTTTTGGTCTGAGGTTCTAATTTCATAGCTACTTTTGTTGACAGTTCTGAAGTATCCTTCTGGCTCTCTCTATTGAAGTTTCAGATGTATGAGTGAAGCAGAGTGGCTTCCAGGTCAGCCTGGTTTACAGAATATCACTGAGCAACTTCCACTGATGCCACAGCAAATTGAAGAATCATCCAGCAGAGAAGTCCAGGATTCTTAACCAACAGAAGTGAGAAATACAATGAAATGGTTGTTGTAAGTCCATAAGCATTGGAGAAATTTGTTATGTAGGGATAGATAGCTGGAAGAGAATTCCTGAAAAACCATTGCTAGAGATGCATTTTCTGTGCTGATTTGAAAGCCATGTGTTACAAGAATGGTGCAATTAGCTGAGCTTAAATCAATGTAAATGTGATACAGGTTGGTTTGCCTCTTAAGTCAACACCTGGGTATAAGTGGTTCACTGTTCGTATTTATCTGGCGGAATCATTGTGAGACACAGAAGGTTACCTCTCTAAAGTGTTTGGCAACATAGTAGGTGGTCAATCACATTCATCCACATGGATGTTCTTCCCCCTGCCAGGCATTGTTCTAGACTCCAGGGATATGGCAGTGAAGAAAATACATAAAACTCTGCTCTCATGGGGTACACTTCCTTGTGCAGGATGCAGACAGCCTATGAACGAATGACTATGTATTTCAGTTGGTAATAAGTGCTATGGATAAAAATGAAGCTGGACTGGGTATAGGAATTCCGTGGCAGGGCAGAGAGAGGTGGGTGGAGGGCCCTTGTCATTTCAGAATAAAGAAGTCTCTTCTGATAAGCTGACATGTGAGCAAAGATCTGAAGGATTTGAGAAAGAGTATTTCAGAGGTGACTTGTGCAAAGGCCCCAAGGAAGTAGAGTGCTCTGTGTGTTCCAGAAACAACACAGGAGTTGGAATTGGAGGCACAGTAGCGTGCATGGAGAGAGAGCAAGGACTACGTTATTCAGGCTCTTGGCTTTCCCTTTGGATAAAATGGGTCCCAGTGGAGACATGAAGTATAAAAGTCCCATAATCTGGTTGTTCTTAGTTTTTGTTGTGTTTCCTTATTAGAGTGACCTGTTAGCAGATGGTAGGGCCAGAAATTATCTCTGGATCTGTTTAGCATCCAAGCCCATGTTTTGGCATTCCATTGTGGTGTCCTTTCACTCAGTCTTTTTAGTATAAAAAGGATTACCGATCTCCAAAAGCTCACAATGGAAGAAAATAAAGAATCTGAACTACTGAAGATTCTCTCCCTACCTTAGTACTGTGATTTATGCCAACCTGTGCCATTTCTCAGCCTTTATTTACCCCTCCTGTTCTCCAAGTTAGTCCAGTTTACAGGAAGAAATAGAAATAGACACTCTTCCACAAAGGCAAAGGAATTATCCTTACAAAAGGTTTGGAGTTTTTTTTTTTTTTTTTTTTCTGCCCTCCTTCCTTTCATGGGACGCATAAGAAAATATCTGGATAAAGGATATCTTATTTCTCAAAGGGATAACTCTAATGATATTTGGCCCCAGTAACCTTTCTTGGCCTTGCTATTTCCACTGAGCTCATCATATGGGGACACAATTTACATAAGAAGTGGATCTGTAATAAATTTCCCCATAAATTCCTTCCAGCAGCATGCAAACCTTTTTAGTTCCACGGTGTGTGCTTATATAATGATCTTCCACCTGGCTCGGGACCTTTTTATGTGGGAACATTAAACTAATTTTGCTCGGAATGTGGGATGCTTTCTCAAGATGGCGCACCTGATTCTAAATTGCAGTTCACAAGGCTCTTCAGGAAGATGGATGGATCCCTGGAGGCTCTTTAGGCTTTCCATTGCCCTCAGAACTTCTTTAAGAACCTAGCTCGTCTTTGACAACCTTATGCTTCACATTTGGTATCCCTGTGACAGCCACCAAATGATTGGGTGGGGTCAAGAAGTCAACTGACTTCCTCATATGCTTCTGCCATCACTTTATGCCTGGGTGGGGGTAGAAGCCAGCAGAGGTGCTGTGGGCCACTGTAAGGGTGTGAGAGTGACTGGGATGCTGATAGGAGTAGATCAGTTAGAGTTCTTCACTGGGCATGGGTTAAATGGCACGTTCCATGGGTAGCTTTTGTCTGGTAGCAACTCTACTGAGTTGTATGATGATCTTGCCTCCCTTGTTTATAACATGAGAATCTGCTGTCCTTCTGGAGACAAGCTGATCCTTAGTAGTGCATAGAATAATGCTACAGTGAGATCCAACAGGGGGTTAATTCTGGGGGGCACTGTGGCTGCAGATGATGTGTATTAAAGTATTTTATCTGTCAGCTACCAAATGCCACCCCATACAGAAGCCAGGGATGAATCCAGGGGAATCTTGACATGAAAGGTCTAACTTAATGAAAAGGATCTAAGAAAACATGAAAGTATTATGTTTGCAACTGGAGGAAAAGCTAAACCAGGTCCTTGTGGTGTTTGTTGCTTTAATGGTAACTCCTGCTGTGTTCTTAACTTTCAGAAACTTCAACTGAATCTAAATCTCCTCTTTATGCTTTGTGGAGTATCTCAGCTTAAAGCAAAGCCACATTATCCTGCCCGATATAGCTGGGATGATTGCTGGGTTATGAGTGTAGTCAGAAAACCCTGGCATGAAAGATTTCAAATGAACAGATGAATAGAGCAATCAAAGGGCCATCCAATCAGATCTAAGCAGATTAGAACTTCATGCAGTCTCAGACACAAAAATAGATACAGGGTGCTCTGTGACACATCAAACTCCCTCATCTGAGCTGCTCATGTTGCCCTGACCTCAATCACTGCTCTTGAGGTTGACTTCACCTCCACTTTCACAGACATCAGTCAAGTAGTCTCCATGGAACAGGATACTGACTTTTACTATTGACTGTGTTTATCTCTTATGAGTTGTTTTTCACTTGTAAGTATTTCTGTGATTAGGTTTTGATCAAGTATTTTACAATTACTATTATGATCATTTCCCAGTGTCTTTTAACCTGGGTTGATTGTTTGGACAGTTTTGGCTGTCACATTGCAGGGCCTGGGGATGCTACTGGTATCTAGTAAGTAGGGGCCTGGGAAGCTGCTACATATACCACAAGGCACAGGAGAGCACTCCCACCACAAAGAAATATTTGGTCTACATATCAATAGTGCTACAGTTGAGACACCCCATATAGTTAATTCCTATAATTTGATGTTGCCTCAGCATTCATTTTGAATATAAGTAGGACTTCCTCACACCAGAAACAGGGTTTGGTCACCCTTTATATGGCTTCCAGTTTGGGGCTTCCTCTCAGTTCCTCAAGGACCCAGCTATCTATCCCTATGGGACAGCTGGTGCAACCTACTTGACTCACCCCGCTGACCCCTACCTTCTGTGGGAACTGCATGGATATGCTGCAATGACCTGTGCTCATTGCACAGAGTGACTCTGGGGAACCCGAGTCTGCTGCTCTCAACCCACCAGTTAGAACTGCCTTTGGGAAACTTGCTTGGGCAGTGCTCTGGACCTTAATAAAAGCTTTTGTCCACAGATTGCTCTGTTTCTTTTGCTTTCCACATGCAAGTTGAGTGTGTGTATCCTGGATGCCACCCCAATCCTGGGCCTCTTCCCATTGGCCTTGTAGGCATGTTGCCCTCTCCTGTTCAGTGTCCATCAGTAATAAGCACACTGTACCTATTATCCCCTGTGTCTTGCTGAGTTGCCTCCTCTGTATCTCACCCAACCTACACAACCAAACACAGCTTTTTATTTTTTTCTCAGCCAGGGCACTCCTAGAGAATGATTAAGTTGGGAGGAATAAACTCGCAGCACTCCCACCCCTGCTGGTAGAATTCCTATCCTTTGTTTGTTTGAAGCCCTCACATTCCTCCAATCAGATAGGATCACTGAATTCTCTGAGCTCTCATTGCAATTTTATTTGTATTTTTGTTAAAAGATTGACTTAATTCTCCCAGGGATTGTAAGAGCTCTTTGTTCTTGCATTATTGGTGCTCTGTATTGGATCAAGACTGTTTCTTACTCATCTGTCTTCTACCATCGTGTCATGTTTTGCATTTGGTTACATGTTCAGCCACTGCTTATTAATCTTTTTTTTTCCTACAGGAAACAGAAAAACAATCCCATTTTATCAATATATTATGCCTTCCCCATAATGGTTAGAATCAGATGAACAAAATGTATGTTAGGACCTTTTGTGAGCATTTGTAAGTATTTTTTGAATAGCATTTATTGCTTTAATCATTGCACAAACACAAGATATACTTGTCAGACAGACAAGTTCAGTCTGACTTCACTGTTCTACAGGTGTCATATTGCAGGCATTAAAAGCTTTTGGGACAAGTTACTTCATGCTCTTTGCCTCAGGTTATTTATTTATTTTATTTCTAACATGGGGTCTTGATGAAGACTGAAGTAAATAAGATGGTGCCTGTTATTTTCTTAATCTAGTACCTAGCTTGTTGAAAGTGCTCCATCAGCATTAACTGGCATATGGCGATTTGAGAAATATTGAAGTTTGGCAAATGATAAAAAGTTGCTCAGTTTGGCAAATGATAAAAAGTCAAACATATTACCCATCTTCTGCATTTGTTTCTGTAAAGAAAGGGTAACATTGTGGAAGCAAATGAGCTGTTGGCTTAGAATAGTGCCCAATATAGAATTGGACAATTTTCTTTTGACTCCCACATGTCCCTCTGTGCCCTTGCTCAACTCCTCTAGCATAGCATTGGAACACCTGCCCTGCTGGCAGGCTGAGAAGGTCCAATCTGCTAAGAAAATAGAATGCTTCAGAATTTGGCCAACAGTAAAGGCAAATGCTGTGTAAGGCTGAGTGAGGAAGCAAGGTCTCTCTCTGGACGTTTGTTGTTGTTGTTGTTGCATTTGTTTTTCATATTACAAAAGAAATATGTGTCCATCTCTAACTATTGTGGAATTATCACTGTCCATCTACTGTCTGTCTCACCAAATGTATGTCTTAATACTGAGGATATTTCTTTTCAAGTGTTTGTTTTTACTATTTCTCTTTCATGTTTTTGCCATATTTTTAGACTTTGTGAAATTTTTAATGCATGAACTATTTTTTATGCTACTTCTTTCAGAAAGAAGTTGTTGATTAATGGATTTATGTAAATTCCTAAAATAATTTTAACAATTTTTTTCTGTTACAGCTTAAATGATGGGACTAGGTAGAAGTTAGAGTTCATAAATCCAGTCACCCCCAGACTTAATTATGAATCTTAACCTCTATCTATTTCCATATTTTTAACTATTTAATTTTTTACTCAGCTCAGTGGGTGACCACTACCAGTCATAATTGTTATTCAGGAGTTCAAGCCATGGCTGCCATACTTTATATTATTCAAGAAAAGGCAGAAATTAAGACTTTTCAGCAAAATTCCTATTTTTTCAAATTCAATGATTTTTTAAATTATTTCTAAAACAGTGTATGGGTGAAACAAGGTATATCTCTGGGCTACTGCGATACTCTGTGTTGAGACTTCTGGTGGGGAAGTGCCATATATCATATCGACTTTACTCATTCAATAATCAAATTAAAACTCTTGAGTAAAGTAAAGAAACAACTATTTTATAATGGGAAACAAAGCTAAAAGTATCTTATTAAGTGATATTTGTGGATGATAAAAACTAAGAAATACTGAGGAAAGATGATTTGCTGTATCAGTAGGACTATCGGTTAAATATTCAATTACCTTAGTGTGTGCGATTATAATTGGGAAGGTAGAAAGAAGAACCAAGGCAAATATAGCCCTGACTTTTCTGTATTCTCTTTGAAAGTTCTATTTTGAACCATTATGGCTGATCAACTGTCTTCTCTAAGTATTTCAGTACTTGATCAGGTTAATAGGTGATGGATGCATGTGGTGAACTAAAAATAAAGTAAAACATTTGCTTGTGTTCATAAAGCAAAGGACTCTTTTTCTCAACATTAGTGAGCAGAAATACCTCTGTTGCTTGAGGCTGAATTGAATTTTTACTCAGAGACAAATCCTGCTGGTCACATCCCTAATATGCATTTTCCTGTTCTTTCTTAGTATCAGAATCAGGATTTGAAGTGGGGAGATAGGTATACACTCAGAAAATAAAAGAAATTCTTGCTCCTAGGATGGTCATGTGACCTGCTTCTGGCCTAGGAGAAATCAGAAGATCTTGTAGGATGAGGTTTCTAGAAAAAAATTTTGAAAGGAAATAGATTTACCTGATGTGTAACCTTTGCCTCTTTTTTCTTGTTTAGAACATGGATGTAATACTGATATCCTTTGAAAAATCAATTTATTATCTAGTACACTTCTCGGTTACCCTACTGCCCACCCACATTATTTGTCTGCATCTTTTTGTTTTCCTTTTTCTGTCTCAGTTTTATAATATTACTTTCTCCAGAGAAAGTTTTTAATCTTAGTTATACAATGATTGGTCACAATTGGATTTTTAAATGGTAACAATACACAAAAAGTTCTGGAATTTCATTTAGAGACAGGCTCCTTCTTTGCCTACAAACCCAAGAATTCTGTTAGATGTCATTTTATGTGATTATCATAAAAACCAAACCCCCATGATGTGCTCCATTCGGAAGTCATCTGGTAGGAGAGGAACTGTCGCAGAGGAGTGACTGGAGGGGAGACAGACAACATCTTTAATCAATTACAGTGAACATAGTGTGCCTTTGTAAATTAACTTATGACACGGACAGAAGGCCCTCCCCTAAGGTCTTGGGAGAGACTGGTGCAAGTGAGCTTAGGTTTCATTAACTTTTGGGTAAATTTTCCTTTGCTTAAAACTTGAACTGACTATAGATGTGTCTGGTGGAAAACAAATTTTATTTTGTTCTCAGACACCAGAGGGATAGAAAGTCAGGGCAAAATACTGATTTACAAGTATTTTTTAGTTCTTTGCCACTAAGGAGGTAGATTTGGAGGGAAGAATCTATGCGTTAGCTAAATATACATAATCATGATTAGATATAAACAGAAGGAATGCAGTTTTGGAAGAAAACAAACCAGTTACCCCACATAAAAAAGAGAATCAGTTTGAGAGGAGAAAGTATGTACATAAGCTATTCCTGTGGAATAGGCCATCATCCCAAATGGTGGCTTAAAGTAAATACTACTCATTCACTCTCTTTCATAATTTGGTGGGAGGACAGAGCTCATCTAGGGATTTCTTCTGCTGCATGTGATGTCAGCTTGGGCTGTATCATCTGAAGGCTTGACAGTACCAGTAGACCCAAGGTGGTTCTTGTACATAGTTGGTAGCTGGGAGCTCAGCTGGGCTGTTACCTGTAGTGTCTTGGTTTTCCTTCATGTGGTTTATTCACATTCTATGGGCTTCTTGCATCATGATTTTAAGAGGTTCTGAAACAGAGTGTTAGAACAAAAATGGAGATTGTAGCTCTTTAGGGCCAAGTTTTAGACAGTTGCACATTCTCTAGAGGAATAAAACCAATAATAAAGAAATATAGGTCATAAGGGCTTATTTATTAGATTGGTTTATACAATCAAAGGCTGACTAGCCCCACATGGCCATCTGTAGACTGGAGAGCCAGGGAAATCAGAAACTGCTCAGCCCAAGAAGCTGGAGCCTGAGAACAAGAAACCAATGATGCAGAACCCTAAGCTAATGCTGGAGGCCCAAAAACCCTGGGAAAGATGGGCTGCAAGTCCTTGTTCAAAGGCTGAAGAATCTGGAGTTTGATGTCCTTTGGTGACAACAGCAGAACAGCAGAAAAACATGCCTGCTGCAGAACTACTGAGCCTGTGTGCACTTGTGAGCTTTCCCTTCCTTTCCCTTTTTACTCCACCTACGTCCCTGGCCTATTGCATGGTGTCACCACCCTTGTCAGGGTGGATCTTCTCTACTCAGTTTGCTGACCAACGTGACAGTCATATCTAAAAACATCCTCATAGACACACTCAGAAGTGTACTTTACCAATTTTCTAGGCATCTCTTAATCCAGTCAAATTGACAACTAAGATCAACTATCATAATCATTCCCCCAAACATTATATGGATCTGAGAAAGTCACAATCTGATCTAGAGTCAAGACAGTGGGTAAGAACTCCTCTTCTATGTAGAATAAAGGCCAAAGTTTTCATGGAGACTGTAAGGAGAAAAGGTATTTAGAGTTTTTCATTCATATGGAACTATCATTTGACATCTCAATTATAAACATAGAAATAATACATAGCAGTGCTTAAAAATTATTGATATAAGCTTTATGGGTCCAATTTTTTAACCCATGGCTTTTAATGTAGGTGACCTTACAGTTTAGATTTTCCAAAATGTTTATATTCTATTTAGTCTGACAACATTCATCAAAAATCATGTCCTATTTTAATTTAGAAAACCTGATCACTGTATTTATAGATCATTTCTTTTTTTTTTTTTTGGAACCAGGGATTGAATTCAGGAGCACTTGGCCACTGAGCCACATCCCCAGCCCTATTTTGCATTTTATTTAGAGACAGGGTCTCACTGAGTTGCTTAGGGTCTTGCTAAGTTGCTAAGGCTGACTTTGAACTCTCGATCCTCCTGCCTCAGCCTCCCGAGTTGCTGGGATTACAGTCGTGCACCACCATGCCTGGCTCTATAGATCATTTCTTGATAGCCTTCCCTTGGTTAGCTTTGTGGCATTTGAGTTTCATGGGATTATTTAGAATCACATACCTTTAATTAATTAATTAATTAATTTATTTATTTATTCATTCATTCATTCATTTGCTTATTAGTCACTTTTATTTATTTATTTTTTGATGGTGATAGTAAAGATAGACTCTTTGTGAGCAAAAGACCCAAAAAGACCCAACAAGAACAACTTGGAGGAGGAAAAGTTTATATTGGCTCATAGTTTCAGAGGTTCAGTTCACAATTGACCAATCCCAGAGCTCTAGAACCAAGGTGAGGCAGAACATCATCCTGAGAAGAAATGGCAGAGAAATGTTGCTCTTTTCATGATTACCATGAAGCAGAGAGAGTTCCACTCACCAGAGACAAAATATAAGCCCCAAAGGCATGCCCATAGTGACCTACCCACACTCCACCTGCCTATGGTTACCATTACTGTTAATTCATCCAAGTGGATTCATCCCCTGGTTAGGTAAAAGCTCTCATAATTGAATCATTTCGCCTCTGAACATTCTTGCATTGTCTCACACATGAGGTTTTGGGGGACTGTATATTCACCCTATGACTGAGATTTCCTCTAACCTATAGGATTGAAGATCCAAGACAATCTGTTGAAAGAAGTATGGAATTTTACATGAGAGTGATGTCCCTTACCATAACATATGTTTGCTTCACGCCACAGTATTTCTACCAGCAATCAAGAGGCATTTGGAAGGGAAACCAATTTTTCCAAAAACAAACAAAACAAAACAAAACAAAAACTTTGGAAAGTGAAAGAGGGGAATGAATAAGGGCTTGTTTGTCCACATGAAATATTAGCTTGAGTGCAAGAGGAAGCCAGAAGAATCATAAAGATGAGGTGGGAATAAAAACCCTTGATGCATGCACAATTCACTTGGGATTAAAATCCAAGGCCATCCTGGAACCCGATATAACCATTCATGTTGTAATCTAAAGCCTTGTCAACATATTGCAGGTGCACACCACATGACCAGGTGGGGAAAAAAGAGGCAAAGCCAACTGGGAAGAGATGTGTCAGTTTCATCTTCATAATACATACATCCCAAGGTGCATGTGTGCATCTGGTTTCTATTTCAGAACTTTTTACTAGTAGCTTTACAAAAAGTGGGCAGACAATTCTGTGAGTTAAGGAGGCCATATGTTAACAAGGGGTTGGGAGAGATGTGGCAGAGTTGCTGAGGGACCTTGGAAGGCTGCTGGGGACTTAGTGGTGGAACCCACGGCATCTAGGAGGAGGTGCCCAGACTTGAGTTTGGGCCACCTAAATGGTCATGTGGTTCCTGGCAATGCTAAATCTTCAGAGATTCCAAAGAATTTTGAAGACATGAATTTTTAAAAAAACAAATTGTTTTGAGGCTGATTGCATTTTGGACAGAGCTAAATTCTTTTTCTGATGTGGAACAGATGGAAAATCACTGAATTCTACAGTTAGAAGGTATCTCATAGTCATTCTGTCAAGATCTCTATTGATAGGGGAGGTTCTGAAAGTCTTGTGTGTCAAATGGGTGATTAGACTGCCCAAGATTAGAGTTTGTGTTAGAGGTATCACAGGTACTCGTATCCATGCCCTCAATTTGGGGCTGTTTTCTTAAGTGAATACTGCTCTTATGGAGTACTGACCCCAGGAATATATGAGGACTTCATTGGTCTCAGGTTCCTGAGCTGATACCCTGGCCCTGATGGTCAAAACTACCTTAACTTGGATTTGTCCAGTGATCTTTGTTAAAGTTCACCTTTGGGGACATTGTTCTTACTGTTAGGTAAAGAGATATCATAAATATATGACTAATGGAAGCCTATCTTAATGCTTTGGTCACTCAGGAATTTCCTAATTCCTTATTTTCCTCTGGAAGGTCATGGTGTCCACTTTTATAAAGAGGTACTTGGATTTCCCCAGTGTACCCATAGGGTTATCCCAAGCTCTTCATTTATTCTCATTCATTCATTTATTGAAGAAAGCTTTATTGGGAGTCTGTTTTAGGCAGGGCACCATAATGGATAGGGGAAACATGAAATGAATATGAATCAGACATGAACCGGACCTGAAATTAAGAAACAGGTTGTTTAGTAGGGATGAAAATATAACTCCTTTTTTTAAAAAAAGTATTTAGCTGAATTAGGATGACGGGGCTTTGGTTTTCCAACTGAAATTGTTGATCTGGGCCTTAGAAGTTGGGTAAGATTTGGTTGTGGAAGAGGCAGGAGAGACTCCAAATGGAGGAGGCTGCGTGAATAAGGACACATTCTTTATTTTTATTCACATCTTTAGAAGCCAGACTCTTGAAGAAGTGAATACCTAGGCAGTCCCTACTGCTTTTGCTGCCTATTAACAATTTTTACAACTCTTTCACTAAGAGGATAATCATTTTTCAAATTTCTCTTTCCTCTTCTTTTTCCCTATCTCTCGACATTTTGATTAGATATTAGTAAAGAAGAAACTTGGAAACAAATCAACTATTTTTTAATACTTCACATCATATTATCATTGACATCTCTAGAAGTCCCCTAAAAGAAGGAAGAAAGGCAACCAGCAGCTTACAAATGTCAAAGCTGAGTCTTTCCCCTGCAAGCATTTACTACTGCAGCCTCTGAGCTTTCCTATGTGCTGGTTTGTGTTATTTATCCTGAAGCTTCTATGCTCTTGAACATTTAGAAAACTTCACAACACAGGACTGCTTCTATGAATGGGGAGACTCCAGAAAGCTTCTTTATGTGGCCCCAGTGAGTTCCAACTGGTCCATTCTGTTTGTCCTGGAGGGACACCCAAGTGAACAAACCTTCACGTGATATGCCAGGAAGCGGCAGGCCCTGATGTGTGCTTGTTCATTTGGCAGTGTTAAGCTGACATGAGCATCTGTCAGGACTGCTTTTTTTTATGACTCCCTTTAGACAGCTTGAAAAGAGATGAAAAGGTTTATTGGATCTAAGGAAGAAAGTGGTTGGGAAAGAGAGCATGAGGCAGTGGGGCCCTTGCAGATCTCAGGTTCCCTTCTGGTTTCTCAGAATGCATGACTGCTTTTCCTAGCCAACTAAGGTTTATGATTTGCATATATATTTCTCTCTCTCTCTCTCTCTCTCTCTCTCTCTCTCTCTCTCTCTCTCTCTCCCTCTCTCTCTCTTCCTGATTCATCTTTATGAAATCTCTTTGGAGCTTATTGACCTCTGTTTCTTTGTTTTGGGGTCCTAAACCAAGTCTGTGACCCAACCTTTTGGCATTTCAAATGGTGAAAACCTCCTTAGCCACACATTTTCAAAGCTCTTTCTGGAAGGTAGAGCAGGATGAGGAAATGATGGCTTGAATGCTGTTGCTATCTTTGTGCAAATATCTACCCCCTTCTTACAATGTCCTGAAGCTGTTAGCTTTTCTTCTGCTATGCCTTGCGTTACCTTTGTTGACTTTGTGGTCCAAGTCTTCTCTTGATGTGAAGTTCATCTAACTGCTTGCTGCCTACCCAAAGGCTCAGCTTTATCCTAGGCTCTAGAGACACACATCTTAGATTTAGGCAACTTTAAAAACCCTTGTTTAACTCAAGTTTCTCAAAATAATGTCTTCTTGCTGCCATTTGAGCTCTGACTCTTCATTCCTTTATTTGTTTATGCATTCATCTATTTTAACTTTAACTAATATATATTGACATCTACTAGTTTCATTATTATAGTATTTGGAAATATGATGGAAGAAAACCCAGACAAAATGTATACCTTCAAGGAAGACATGGTAATAAATAAGTAAATAAATACTGTATAGAGAGGAGTGGATAGTAATAAGTTTTATGGAGAAAAATGAAAATATAAGAGAGTAAGGTGTGTCAGTAGGGTAGAACATTACAGTTTTATATAAGATATTAAGCGAAGGCCCTGCTAACAAGGTAATATTTGAGCACTGGCTGTATGGAGACCTTGGAAAGGAACGTTCTGGGCAGGATGTGGAGAAGGATCTAGTTGCTTGAGAAGAGGGTTCACTTAAAAGTATTTGAGGATCAGCAAGAATCTCAGCATAGCTAGCATGGAGCAAGAAAGGGGAAGGGACTGGATGAAGATGATGTTCCAATGGGAAATGGAAGCCATAGAATCTTAAGGGCAATTATAAGGACTTTAGCTTCTTCTCTGAGTAACATGGGAAGCTCTTGGAAGATTTTGATCAGAAATGAGAAGTGACATAATTTACCTTTTTAGGGTATTGCTTTGACTGTTGAGAATAAATGGTTGGGAGAGAGGAAGTAAAGAAATTTAGAAGCTTTTTGTTGGAGCAAGTTAATGGTGTCTTGGACAAGGGTGATAGTAGTAAAGGTAGGAATGAGTGGTTGGATTCCAGATATACCTTCAAGGTTGAAACGACAGTATTTGCCAATGATTTGGATGTGGTGAGAAAAAGAGAAATATCAAAGAGGACGCAAAAGCTTTTGACTTCAGCAGCTATAAGAATATACTTGTGATTTGCTGAATATAGAAACACTAGATTTCAGAGTATAGGGAAATACCAGAAATTGGTTTTCGAGCATGCTGTTGAAGATGCCTATTAGACATTCTAGGTGCCAAGCAGGGGATATGAGTGTTCATAGAAGAGGTCAAATGAGGATATGATTTTGGAACAAGTCAGTTTATATATACTGTGTAAATCCATGAGATTGGTAAAAGTTGTTGAGAAAGTGTGTGCAGAGAGGAGAGAAATCTGAGTACTGAGCCCTGAGAGATGTCCACATTTAGAGTATATGGAGGGAAGACTAACAAAGGCAGGTGAGAGGCAGAAGTCAGTTATATAGCAAAAGAATGAAGTCCAAAGCCAAGTGAAAGAATATGATCAAATGTTTCAAATACTTCTTCTGAATCAAGTAAGATGAAGACTAAGAAATGGCCATTGCATTTTTGAATGGGGAGATCATTGGTGACAATCATGTACAAAAGCCTGATTGGAGTGGGTTCCAGAGAAAACAGGAGGTGACACATTGGTGATGAACAACTATTCAGAGCCTCTTGATAAAAATGGGAGAAGAAAATTTAGACCTTGGTTGGAGAGAAATTTGGGGTTATGAGAGGTTTTATTTATTTTTAAGATGGAAGAAACTATAGGACCCTTGATGATGAAGATTATGATCAAAGAGAGGGAAAAGTTGATGTGGACTGAAACAGAAATAGCTAGGGTGATATAGGTAAGAGGGGGTGAGGATCACCATGTGAGTGGAGAGGTTTCTTTTCGACATGAATGGGGAGAGGAAAACAGCATTAGGTCAATGCCTACCCTGTGAGGGCAGAGGTTTTCTGTGCTTTGTTAACTGCTGTCCTCTATGCCTGGCATATGGTAGGCTATCAGTCAGTACCTGCTGACTGAGTGAATGGCACAGATGCAGGTAGTGGGAACATGTGGAATGTCTTTCCTGATTGCTTTCATTTTGTCAGTGAAATAAGAAGAAAGTTATTGGCTGAAAGTATGGTACAGAGGAATTGTTGGAGGTTTGAGGAGAACAAGGCATGGGAGAGTGAGTAGAGCAGAGTTAAGGGGATTGTCAGGAAGCAGTAAAAGCCCATTTTAAATTTAGACCATGAAGTTAAATGAGCCAACTTGATTATGAGCTTTTCTCTAAAGATGTTCTGTGGAGTTGGTGATGCACAATAGGCAGATGTACAATTTTGACTGAGGTCTGGATTTTTCCAAATACATACAACGAAGGGAGAGGGGGCAAGTGAGTTGAGGCATATGCAAGAAAATGATTTTAAAGGCAGTCCATTGGAATTTACATGGGTAGAGAGGGCAGTGAAGACTTGAAGTGAGTCATCAGTGGAATTCTACTGCTTACCATTCCCAGGTGGAATTTCTTATCTTCATCCACAGTACAGTTCCTCCTTCAGTCTCCTCTGATCTCAGTAAGGGCTCCACCATATACCTAGCTACTCAGGCCATTACCTGAGAATAGGTATTTGACTCTTTTCTTTATTGTCCATGTTCTGTTTTCAAATCCTTTTAATCTTTCAAATCCTTTTGATTATACTCAAATCCTTTTTATTATCTCAGATCTGTATATGTCTGTCTATCTTCTTATTACCATTTTAGGTCTCCCAAGCCCCACCTGACTTTTAATTTTTTAAATTTGTTCTAATTAGTTATACACAATAGTAGAATGCATTTATGTATTTTGATAAATGATACATAAATGGAATATAATTTATCATTTTTCTGATTGTACTTGTTGTAGGATCACATCAGTCATGCAGTCATATATGTACATGAGGTGATAAAGTCTGTTTTACTCTACTATCCTCCCTACCCCCATACCCATTCCCCTCCTTTTATTCCCCTCTACCTAATAGAGTAACTATTCTTCCCTAGCATCCCCTCTCCTTATTCTGTATTAGCATTCACATATCAGAGAAAACATTCAGCCTTTGGTTTTTGGGGGTTTAGCATGATATTCTCCAATTCCATCCATTTACCAGCAAATGCCATAATTTCATTCTTCTTTAAAACTGAGTAATATTTCATCACATATATGTGACATAAATGTGATAAATACATATATATCACATTTTCTTTATCCATTCATTTGTTGAAGGATACCTAGGTTAGTTCCATAGTTTAGCTATTGTGAGTTAAACTGCTATAAACATTGATGTGGCTGCATCACCATGGTGTGCTGATTTTAAGTCCTTTGAGTATAAACCTAGGAGTGGGATAACTGGGTCAAATGGTGGTTCCGTTCCAAATTTTCTAAGGTATCTCCATACTGCTTTCCATAATGATTGCACCAATTTGCATTTCCACCAGCAATGTAGGAGTGCACCTTTCCCCCCACAGCCTTGCCAACCTTTATTTTTGCTTGTATTCTTGATAATTACCATTCTGATTGGAGTGAGATGAAATCTTAGAGTAGTTTTGACTTGCATTTTACTAATTGCTGGAGATGTTGAACATTTTTTCATATATTTGTTGATTGTGTATCTTCTGTGAAGTGTCTATTCAGTTCCTTACCCATTTATTGATTGGGTTATTTGGTTTTTTTGGTGTTAAGTTTTTGAGTTCCTTATATATCCTGAAGATTAATACTTTATCTGAGGTGCGTGTAGCATAGATTTTCTCCCAACCTATAGGCTCTCTCTTCACATTATTAGTTCTTTTGTTGAGAAGAGGTGAAACACTTCTACAATGAAAACTACAGAACACTAAAGAAAGAAACTGAAGAAGACCTAAGAAGATGGAAAGACCTCCCATGCTACTGGATTGGCAGAATTAATATTGTCAAAATGGCCATACTACCAAAAGTGTTATACAAATTTAATGCAATTCCTTTTAAAATTCCAATAACATTCTTAATAGAACTAGAAAAAGGAATCATGAAATTCATTTGGAAAAATAAGAGACTCAGAATAGCCAAAACAATCCTTAGCAAGAAAAGTGAAACAGGAGGCATCAAAATATCAGACCTCAAACTATACTACAGAGCTATAGTAAAAAAACAGCATGGTATTGGCACCAAAACAGACATGTAGATCAATGGTACAGAATAGAAGACACAGAATCAAATACACATAAATACAGTTATCTCACAGACAAATGCACCAGAAATATTCACTGGAGAAAAAATAGCCTATTCAACAAATGGTGCTAGGAAAAATGGAAAGCCACATGTAACAAAATGAAATTAAACCTCTATCTCTCACCCTGCACCAAACTCAACTCAAAGTGGATCAAAGACTTAGTCACTAGAGCAGAGAACCTGCACCTACTAGAAGAAAAAGTAGGCCCAAATCTTCACCATGTTGGCCTAGGATCTGATTTGCTTAACAAGACCCCTAACGTGCAAGAAATTAAATCAAGAATCAATAAATGGGACAGATTAAATTGAAAAATCTTCTTCCCCCTGACTTTTATTTTTATTTTTATAAATTGCATTTTGATTCATTGTACACAAATGGGGTACATCTTTTCATTTCTATGGTTGTGCACAATGTAAATTCATACCATTCATGTAATCATACATGTACATGAGGTAATGATGTCTGTCTCATTCCACCATTTTTTATACCCCTCCCCCACTCCCTCTCATTTCCCTCTACATAATCTAAAGTTCCTCCATTCTTCTCTCAACCCCAAGTCCCCCAACCTGATTATATACTATCATCTGCTTATCAGGGAAAACATTCAGCCTTCGGTTTTTTGGGATTGACTTATTTTACTTAACAAGATATTTTCCAATTTCATCCATTTATCTGCAAATGCCATGATATTAGTTTTCTTCATGGCTGAATAATATTCCATTGTGTATGTACACCACGGTTTCTTTATCCATTCATCTGATGAAGGATATCTAGATTGGTTCCACAGTCTAGGTATTGTGAATTGAGCTGCTATAAACATTGATGTGGCTGCATTACTGTAGTATGCTAATTTTAAGTCCTCTGGATGTAACCTGAGGAGTAGGATAACAGGATCAAAAGGTGGGTCCTTTCCAAGTTTTCTGAAGATCTCCACACTGCTTTCCAGAGTGGCTGTACCAATTTGCAATTCCACCAACAATGTAAAAGTGTGCCTTTTTCCACACAGCCATGCCATCATCTATTATTGTTTGTGTTCTTGATAATAGTCATTCTAATTGGAGTAAGATGAAATCTTAGAGTTGTTTTAATTTGCATTTCTCTAATTACCCCATGACTTGTTAAAAATTTATTTTAGTTCATTGTACACAAATGGAGTACAACTATCATTTTTCTGGTTGTACACAAAGTAGAATCATACAATTTGCATATTTATACATATACATAGGGTAAAGATGTTTGTCTCATTCTATTATCTTTCCTTCCCTGCCCCCTCCCCACTCCTCATTTTCCTCTATACAATCCATCCCTTCTCCATTCTTCCTGTACCTCCCCCCACCCCTGCTATGTGTCATCAACCACTTATAAGAGAAATCATTCAGCCTTTGGTATTTTGGGATTGGCTTATTGCACTTAACATGATCTCCAATTCCATCCATTTACCTGCAAACGTCATAATTTTATTCTTCTTTATGGCTCAATAATATTCCATTGTGTATATATACCACAGTTTCTTTATCCATTCTTCTGTTAAAGGGCATCTAGGTTGGTTCCACAATCTAGCTATAGCGAATTGGGCTGCTATAAACATTGATGTGGCTGCATCACTGTAGTATACTGATTTTAAGTCCTTTGGGTATAGGCCAAGGAGTGGGATAGCTGGGACAGATGGTGGATCCATTCCAAGTTTTCTGAGGAATCTCCACACCACTTTCTAGAGTGGCTGCCCTAATTTGCAACCCCACCAGCAATATATGTGTACCTTTTCCCCCACATCCTCGCCAACACCTATTGTTGCTTGTATTCTTGATAATAGACATTCTAATTGGGGGGAGATGATATCTTAAGGTAGTTTTGATTTGCATTTCTCTTATTACTAGAGATGGTGAAGATTTTTTCATGTATCTGTTGAGTGCTTGTAGATCTTCTGTAAAGTGTCTTCTCATTTCCTTAGCCTTTTTATTGATTTGGTTATTTGTATTCTTGGTGTAGAGTGTTTTGAGTTCTTTATAGATTCTGGAATTTAGTGCTCTGACGTGTGGGTGGCAAAGATTTTCTCTCACTCTGTGGGCCCTCTCTTCACATTGCTGATTGTTTTCTTTGCTGAGAAAAAACTTTTTAGTTTGAATCCATGGAGAAAAACTGAAAGCACTCCCTCTAAAAACTGGAACAAGGCAGGGATGCCCTCTTTCACCACTTCTATTCAACATTGTCCTTGAAATTCTAGCCAGAGCAATTAGAAAGACTAAAGAAATAAAAGGGATTCAAATAGGAAAAGAAGAACTTCAACTATCACTATTTGCAGATGATATGATTCTATATTTAGAGGAGCCGAAAAATTCCACCAGAAAAATTCTAGAACTCATAAATGAATTCAGTAAAGTAGCAGGATATAAAATCAACACTCATAAATCTAATGAATTCTTATTCATAAGTGATGAATCCTCTGAAAGAGAAATTAGGAAAACTACCCCATTCACAATAGCCTCAAAAACAATAAAATACCTGGGAGTCAATTTAACAAAAGAGGGGAAAGACCTCTCCAATGAGAACTACAGAACACTAAAGAAAGAAATAAAGAAAACCTTAGAAGATGGAATGATCTCCCAAGTTTTTGGATAGGCAGAATTAATATTATCAAAATGGCCATACTACCAAAAGTGCTATACAAATTCAATGCAATTCTAATTAAAATCCCAATAATGGACCTCATAGAAATAGAGCAAGCAATCATGAAATTCATTTGGAGGAATAAGAGACCTAGAATAGCTTAAGCAATCCTTAGCAAGAAGAGCAAAGTAGGTGGTATCACAATACCAGACCTTCAACAATACTACAAAGAAATAGTAACAAAAATAGCATAGTATTGGCACCAAAATAGGCAGGTAGACCAATGATACAGAATAGAGGACACACAGACAAACCCACATAAATACAGTAATCTCATACTTGACAAAGGAGCCAAAGACATACAATGGAGAAAAGATAGCCTCTTCAACAAATGGTGCTGAGAAAACTATAAATCCATATGCAGCAAATTGAAACTAAACCCATATCTCTCACTTGCACAAACCTCAACTCAATATGGATCACGGACCTAGGAATTAGACCAGAGACCTAATAGAAGAAAAAGTAGATCCAAATCTTCATCATATTGGCCTACGACCAGACTTCCTTAACATGACTCCCAAAGCACAAGAAATCAAAGCAGGAATCAAAAATTGGGATAGACCCCATGACTTTTTTCAACAGTTGTTTCTGTTTCTGCTTTTTATCACTTTAAAATCAGTTCTTCATGATGCAGTAGAAATTGTGATTCAGAAGGTAAATTGTGTTAAAATCTTTCCATGTTCCTTATTTCACAAGGATTAATATGAAGATGTCTTAATTTCATTTAAAAGCCCTTTTTAAAATTTTTTATTTTTAGTTGTAGATGGACACAATACCGTTATTTTATGTATTTATTTTTATGTGGTGCTGAGGATCGAGCCCAGTACCTGACACATGGTAGGCAAGTGCTCTACAGCTAAGCTATAATCCCAGCCCTAAAAGCCCATTTGTATTCTGACTCTTCAGTATTACTCTGCTGTATGCTCCCCACCACTTATTAACTGTAGTTTAGTTACCCTGCCTTCTTCCATTTCCTTGAACTCTTAATCTTTTTATCTCAAGCCTATCCTGGAATGCTCCTCTTCTCTACACCCATTCCCAATCACATGGCCAACACCTGCTCATCTTTCAGCTTACCTTATAATTTTTTCCACAGAAAGGTCTTTGCATAATCAATGGCTTCTTCTGACAATCTTTCTCATCTACCTTCTTTTTCTTTCATAAATTTTATATCCTTAAATGTGTGGTATCTGCTTCTTCTTGACTTTAACTTCCATCTTGCTTAGTATTGTGTAGACCCACCTAACACAGAGCCAAGAGCATAGGAGGTATTCAGAAATATCTATATAATAGCAAATGGGGGCTTCTGTGTCAAGATGGCAGTTCGAACACATATTATCTCATTCATTTTCAAAACCCTATTTAAAGCAAAGTGAAAGTAAATGAATAAAAACATAAAAGCATAAGGACAAAAACAAGAGCAGTGATAGAAATAGATGAAGATAACAAGTTTTTGGAAGATGAAAAACATATGGAGAATAAGTAGCTGATTTTGTTTTTGTATTTTCATAGGAACCTGAAAATACCTCTATATAGGGAAGAATACTGAAAAGTAGCCAGTCCTCTGTAAATAGAGTATTAGAAGCCTGGTTGGATAGGGAGTTAGAAAACTCCCCTTTGGAGAAACTGGCTTGGAAGAAAAGATATACAGATATTGTGTTGGGGGGAAAGACACCCCAGACAAAAGCCATATCATCCTAAAATGAAACCTAGCCACTTCCAGTCCTAGAACAAGAAAAGAGAGTTTTTATTCTTCACTCTTCAATATGAATGGATGGATCAAGGAACAATGGACAGCACAAAACAATAAGGCTATAATAGTGCTCTATACTCAGACTGTAGAAATGTGGAGGAGACAGATAATTTAAGGCAAGAGGAGGTAAGGAAAGATGTCACATCTACAAAATGAAAAAAAAAATTAAAGGCCCTTCAGAAAGGGACCAGAAGAAAAAAAATTTGTTAAGTGGACTAATTATGGGCAATGTAAAAATCTAATAGAAGGGACAAGCATGAGGATGCAGTCAAGAATTGCCCCTATAAAGTAGTGGTAAAGATTAAGAGATGTCCATAAGCGAGGATACTTAAGCAAATTAGAGAATTGATGCAGAAATTAGGGAATCAACAAAAATACTAGTATTTCCAGAAGGAGAAATGAGAGGATTTAAAAAAAATAATAACGCAAGAAAAATTTTCTGTAATATAGAACCACAAATCTTCATATTGTAAAAAGTCCATTTAGTTGCTAAACCATGACCAAAACCAGAAAGGAACAAAGAGGAAATCCCAAACTGTCTAGAGAGCAAAGCAGGATGAGAAGCTAAGATGGCATTGTTCAATGGCAAATAGTGGAATTGATCTGAAAGCTAATAGAGGCACACCTTCAAAAATTGGAAAGAAAATGATTTCTAATATAGAATTGTTTACCTAGGGAGACTCAGAGTCAAGTATGATGAAAAGGACAGAAACTTTTAGATAGGCAAGTTTTCGAGGAATCTACTTCCCATACTTCATAGAAGCTATGGAGGAAGATCTGGGTCCAGGAAATAGAAAATGCAATATAGTAAAATGGTGAAGGTAATTTCTAGGATGACAGGAAGGAAAACCCCACAACATCAGCTCTGGCAAGACAGACTAGCAGTAGGTACAACTGGGAGCAAGAAGAAAGGGCAAGGAAAAAAAAATCTGATTGGGGAATTTACCTCATCTCTTTGGAGATAGAAAACATTTCATTGAGGAGTTCTGAGAGCATGCAGGAATCACTCACCTAGAAACCCCAGGAAAAGTCAAAGTTTTGGTGGTGAAAGAAATATATTGTTTAATACTTGTTGCACCAGTGAGCAATATCCAGTAGTGACAATCAGGTATACATTAAATGATAATGTAAACCTGTAAAGTGTATTTTATCAGTGGAGTGTGGAAAAGGTAAATGGAGAAATGAGGGCTAGTGGTGTAAAAGAACTAAAATCTCCTCTACCATAATGAGAAATCAATAATGGTTAAACCTGAAATGGGGAAAGAATGACCTAATTGCAGTATTTTAAAATACTTTAATAATGTTGAAAGATTTGTGTGTGGTGGGGGGGGGGGAGAGAAGAGTGGTAAAGAGAGAAGGGTGATTCGTAGAGCTATTGTCCTTTGTTACATACCTTAAGCATCATTAATTTTTAAATGATGTATATTTGTGCCTGATAAGAAAGAATCAACTTTAGAAAAATTAAACATAAATTAATGAATGAGGTGAGATGCAGAGGAAAGGCCTCATAGCATCTCAGTATTGGAAGGTGAATTGGGGGAAAGAAAGGGAATCTGCTTCTACAAGTTAGCAGCTCACTTTACCTAGTGTCAGTACATCTGGTCATAGGAGTTTGCGCCTGTGAAGGAGTTTCATCATGGCTGACTGATCCCACTATTAAACAATGGTATGCAACTTCACTTGTTGGAATCAAAGGCAGAAAGTAATGTACATCCCCAAATTCATCAGAAGGTCTTTGGAATGTTTTCTCACAAGTAGCATAATAACAAATATGATTTTTCCTCTTCTTATAATTCAAATATTTTGCCTGGACTTCAATACATGGAAAAGTCCCTCTCAAACCATGCCCTTAGTATTTCAAAATATTAGGATCTGGATGGGAAAACCAGAAAAACTGTTGGTAGGGAAGTCAACAGAAACTGGTTAATAAACTTGTCTCTACTCTGACTTGATCTGTATACCTGGGCCTGATCCCCTGAACATTCTTATTAACATCAAACAAAAAAGCTGAACTTCCATATCCATTGGCCCATAAGGTGGCCAGATGATTGGGCTCTTAGGGGGTAGTGGTGAACCTCTCCACTTAGAGGAAAATTGCTATAATGATGTAGGATATGCATGGAAATCAGGGTCCTGTTAAACTCATAACCTGAGTGAATATTTTTATCTCCCTATGCCCCTTTTAAATCAACATGCCCATTTTTATGGCTTTAAAAAATTTATTATTATTACATGTGATATCATTTGAGGAGAGGAAACTTGATTCTTTTAACAGGTCCATTCTTTGCTAGGTGTTATACTGAACTCTCACAAGAGGTCCCACAGTATGTCTCTAGATACTTGGTATATATCTGGTAAAGAGGGAAAAGCTGACATCTCTTGTAGACTGAGATCCTAAAGTATCGTTATGCTTTTGACTGTGTGTGTGAGTGTGTGTGTATGTGATTGATGGGAAAGTGAGAGAGTTTGATTAGATATAACATATAGCCTGATGATTTCTATATCACCATAAACTGCAGTTCAGAGATGTGGTGAATAAGGCAAGGTTGTTTCTCCCATGTGTGAATATGTAGAAGTGTGTGTACACTCATACACACAAGTGTTTAAGAGTAAATATGCACATACATATGGCAAAGATAAAGCCATAGTTGAGAGGAAAGGCCATAAAAATGCTGGCGTGAACCAAGGGAAGGAGTTTTGGGAATGTAGAAAGAGATGATTAGATGTTAGAGAATCCATGCTAAAAGGTGGTGAAGTTTTTTTCTTTTTTTTTTTTTTAAACTGGAAGAGTTTTTCTTGAACTGCTTTCTGTTTACAAATAGGAAAATGCCTAGGTAGAAGAAAGTGACATATTACAGTCACACTGTCATCTGGTGGCAGAGTTAAAACTAGACCATGGCTTCCATAACCAATACTTTGCATTTTATTATATTCCTTGCATGGTCTCCTGGTGAAAAGAGTCAGAGGTCACAGTCATGGATTTTAAGGCATGTGATTGATTATAGCATGGGCATATTGACATGGTGTCATAGTTTAGATAAGAAGTATTCCCCAAAAGCTCACGAGTGAGACAATGCAAAAGTTTGGAGGTGAAATGATTGGATTATATGAGCCTTAACCTAATCAATGTATTAATCCACGGATATGGATTAACTGGGTGAAAGCTGTAGGCAGATAGTGTGTCTGGAGGAGACAGGTCACTGGGGGTGTGCCTTTGGGGTTTATATATTATCCCTTATGAATAGAGTTTTCTCTCTCCTTTCTTGTTGCCATGTCTTGAGCTGCTTTTCCTCTGCCATGCCCCTCTGCCATAATGTTCTGCCTCACTTTTGGCCCAGAGCGATGGAAAGGGCCATTGCTGGACCGAGACCTCTGAAACCATGAGTCCCAAACAAACTTTCCTTCTTTACCCTGTTCTTGTCAAGTTTTTTGGTCACAATGACAAAAATCTGACTAAAACACATGGGGAAATGGTGAAGAGGTAGCACATTGATTGTAGCAAAAATCACCAGTCATTCACGAGAATTAAGTCTGGGAGACTGAAGAGTTTAGACGTGACTGAAGACAAAAAGAGTTTCATTTTGAATACATCAATCTTATGTCTGACTCCGTACTAAATGGGAGATCAAGATAAAATGAATTGATAGTCATTTTTCTAGTTGCTTTTTCTATGTCAGAAATAATCACATTGTAGTAGATAAGATAAGGCTTCCAGAATTGAGAGTGTTTAGATGAGCTTACAGCTAAGCATGAACAAAAGGATAGGAAATGGGTTTGGGGTTTTGGTCACAGGCACTTGAGTGAAAGAACCAATATTTGTTTTGTGTTTTATCAGTGAGGGTTCCAGCAGGAAATAGATGGCACACTCAAAGCAGGTAACTGACAAATTAATAAAGGAACAATTTGCAGAGGTGTGGCCAAGATATAGGGGAAGCAGCACTGAAGTTCCAATCCTTGGGGCTGGCAGGAGTGGGGACCTTACCACCCTAAGGCAGAGGGGCAAATGGATGGAAGAGTCCCTGGAGACAGTAGCTTCAGGTCTAGAAGGGGGTTACTGGCAGGAGATACATATATAAAGATGTGGCCAAATTGTGTCAATTTGGCAGGAAAGGAGTCAGAGAAAGAAAACCCAACACAACCCTCATGTCAATGTTCTCTAACACTCTGATCTCTGAAAAATACCTCCCTTTAATTTATCAAACCCACAGGCATTGGAGTTCATTAGTGTAGCCTATATAAATTAGCTCTCCAGGGTACAGAGAAGGACAGAAGATGGTAAACACAAGATTTCCAGGACAGGGGTCTTGAATCGTTGTGACACATTTTCCAAAAACTGCATATTGATTTATTATTAAAATAGACCGTTCTTTCAATGGTAAGGTCTGAATACTTCTCCCTGCATCCTCACCCAAATTCATGAGCTGACCTGATCCCCAACATGATAATACTGAAAGGTAGGGTTTTAGGAAGTAATAAGTTTATAAAATATTGTGGGATTCTTGTTTTGAAAGTGTGGGTTTCAGTGGAAGCCAGAGAGCTCATTTTTTTTAGAAACACCTTATTCAATATAGAGCCAAACACTATCTCATTCTTTGTGAGTTCAGTAAAATATTTTATCAGCCCACTTCAGGGTATTGAGAACTATTATCAGGCAATTGACATTGTAAGTTCCTAATAAATAAAATAGAATGAAAATTGATTTATATACACTAAGAAATACAACTGTCAAATGAACATAAATGCTTATTTGGACATTTGATAGGGATGATAACATTGATGATGTTGTTGATATTGACGCTCATCAATAGTTATTGAGTCCTTAATTTGGGTATAGGAGAGCTATACAATCAATGAACCAGTGGGTAGGTCCCTATTTTATATGTGAGAAAATGGGCCTGGAGGTTAAGTTGTCTGAAATCACTGCTATGGTTTCAGCTATGCCCCTCAAAGTTCATGTGTTGGAAACTTAAAGCCAAAATCCATATGCGAATGTCTTTGGAGGTAGAGCCTTTGGTGGGCAATTAGAATTACCTGAGGTCATGAGGGTAAGGACCTCCTTGATGGGATGAGTGGCTTTATAAGAAGAAGAAGAGAGTCTGAGACTGTTCTCTCTTGCCATGTGATACCCTCTGCAATGTTATTGTTCAGAAAGAAGACTCATGCACGCAGATCCCAGTGTTATGTTCTTGAACTCATCAGCCTCTAGAATTTTGAGCCAAATGAACTTCTATTCTTTGTAGGTTTTCAGTTCTCAGGTATTTTGCTATAGCAACAGAAAATGGACTAAGATGGACATAGTTAGTAATTGAAAGAATCAGCACTCTGAGTTCTAACTATGATTACTTGAAAAATTAAGCGATGAACTGGAAGGCTTCTTACTGAACAAAATAAATCTTGGCCTGAGTTTTCTCCTCCATAAAATGGAATTAACAGTACAACCAATCTCATAATAAATAAATGATTAATGCAGGTAAAATACTTAAGACAAGATCTGACACATTATTAAGCAAGGAAAACAGTTTAGCAGGGTGATTAAGAACACAGTTTGCTAGGATTCAAATCCCAGCTCTGCCACTTACTAGATAATTTAATCTCTCTAGGCCTTGGTTTTATCATCTGAAAATGGGAATATTAATTAATTCATAGTGTTATATGTGGATTAAATGAAAATATTTGTAAAGCTTTTAGAAGAGTGCATGCTAAATAAAAGTTAGCTTTTATTATGTGAAGTAAGACACCAATTTCCTGCTACAATGTTGGAAGCACATTGAAAAACTCATATTCCTTCTTTTTTCTCCTTTGATACTTATTACTACATTGCCTTCTACAAATTCATTACCTTCTGAATGATACTTCAAAATTCCTCATGTTACAGTTCATTTTAAAATCTAGGCAGTCTAGTTTCTTAGATGATATAATAGATGCTGTGATAAGTCTCCAGGTTCCTTCTCAAAACTCAGAAACTCATTCCTTTAGCTCCCAGGAGTCCTGAATGCTGAGGTCTTGTGTTTGACTTCTGGGAATTGCCTTGGCCAGAGGGAGCTGTCTTACTCAAGGTCACATCCTTCCCTGAGGAAAGCTAACATCCATAGACTAGTCCAAGTGAGTGTAGGGGGCCTGGGCCCCATGCCTCAACTAGGGAAACCTCTGAAGAACCATTTCAGCTTCAGAGTTTCTCTGAAGATCAGACCTCAGTTGCAAATGAATCACAGCTTTACTTCTTATACCCAGACCTATTTCCCTTGCTCCCACACAGGTGTTGTTCTCAAGGCTCCCCCAACCCCCGCAAACTTCCTCCACTGAAATCTTCCTATTAGAGTCCATTTCCAGGGAACCTGACCAAAGATTTATAATGGTTGGTACCAGGAACTGTCCTAGGAAGCAGATTCCAAAGTGGGATTCTGGAACTGACTCTCCAGTCAACTGGCTGTGAATGAGTTCCCATTCAGTGGTGGTAGATGAAGCATTGACAAATCCTGGCATGTGGTTGTAGAGTGATTGCTGAAATTTTTACAAGTGTTGAACTTGGATGAGACACAGATGGAAGGCAATGCACCTCTGGGTACAGTATTTCAAGTTCCTGAGAGATTCATGTAGTAGTTATAAGAACTAGGGAATTATATGACTCTTGCTAGGACCCACTAAAGTATTTGGAAAAGATAATGATAGGCTGAGAATGATTACTTACCAGTTTAGGTCTAATGGTGAAAGCCAGAAAGTTCATGGCAGCATATAACGAACCCTTCATCTTCTGCCTATGGAGAACAGAAAAAGCAGATAATCTAGACTTCATTCTCAATTGTAAGGGTAGCAGAGCACAGGAAAGGCCAAAGTCTGCAACCTGGCTGGTCCGTTGTGCCAAGGCTAGGACTCTGAGTGGAAAAAGTGTGACTTCAAGTTTCAGCATGGTGCCAATATTGGGAAATATTGTGTCCTTGACTTTCTCCCTGAGCTTTGCAGGCTGACTCCTTCCTGTGATAGGCTAGCACTCCTTCCTTTTTGAAGAAGATGCAGAGCATGTCTTGGGTGACAATACATAGCCCTTTCTGGATTTACCTTCCCCATTTTCCTGGCCAGCTGACCTGTGATTAGAGTCAGGTTAGAGCATAACCCAGCAGGGAAAGTGCTCTGTGCTCAGGGAGGAAAGGAACTACACCTCAAAAACTACAAAGTTTAGCCAACTTATACCAGTGGGAGCCAGGAAAGTATGGCTCCTATGGGTGTAGAATAAAGAGTGTGTGTGTGGTGGGGGAACTACAAGGGGACATAAGGGAAGTTTATTGACATGGGATCATTCTTATATGATATAGGAAGTAACATCTGGAAAGGACCCAAGATTTGATGCATGTTAATGCAGTTAGAATTGCTCTCAAAACTTGGAGACAGTGATGTTCCACTCTGCAAGGCATAGAGATGCCAACATCACTATAGCAAATGGACAGAGAAATTAAAGCATTTGGAGGGGTGGGAATGCTGAGGTGGAAATACTACATAAGTCTGAAAAATCCATCTGTCAATAATATTCTGCATGAGAATTTAAAGAATTCTTCAGTTACCAAAGTGATAAAGAATACACTAATGAGAGAAGCCACAGTTAAGAGGTTTGTGTGTTAGGAATTTGTTGCTGCAGAACGTTTAACCTACCAATCTGTCCAACCTGCAGTCCTGATATGGCACCATCCCTCAAAACAAGCCAGTCCCTGTGGACCCTTTCACTTTGAAATGGGGAGTACTCATCTTAACTGGAATTGATATGATTCCAGGTATGAGAATTGCCTTTCTTGATGGCAGGGTTTGGACACTACTACCTGATGCTGATAGAGCATTCCATTCACTGAAACAGGATGCCATGCAATGTTGCTTCAGATATGGAACTCATATCAAAAGAGGTGTGGCAGAGGTCACTTGGCCATAAGATTCTCCAGTCCTGTATCATTTACCACTCAGCTTGGAAGTGGGGACAGGCTTTTGAAGGTACAGCTGAGGTGTCAGTTTGGATATGAGATCTGCAGGGGTTGAGTACCATCGTACATGTTGGAATGTTGACCCTAAATTAATTTACATGGTCTGTGTCCCTAATAGGTCCAATACTTGGGTCTAGGAACTAAGGGTTAGAAGTAGAAGTAGCCTTCCTTATCTTCATTCCAGTACTCACTTGGAAGAATTTTTTTTGTGGTTTTGAAACTCAAAGCTCTTTAGTTAGGTTTAGAGGATTTCAGAGGCACAACACATCTATCTGGGGACATTGCAGAATCCCATTATAATTGTAAACTATTACTGCCACCAGCCACAATTTACATGGGATCCTTGTTCTGAGAGATCAGCATGTGAGGAAATGAGTCATTATCCAAACAGGAGTAACTGATCCTGATCTTTAGGAGAAGATAGGGCTGCACTTATACAATGGAGGCAGGAAAGAGTACCGTTGGCACCCAGGTGCTCTAGTGGGGATGTTTTTTGTTCTCCCCTACACAATTTTGATAGTAACTGGACAAGTATAATTGCTATATTCTGAAACTGACATGTTGATCAGGGATAAGGGCCTGGGTCCCCACTTGGTAAGCCACCAAAACCTGTGGAAGTGCTAGCACAGGGTAGGAGGAACCTAGAATAGATGGTAGAAAAACAGAATATGTGAGTACCAGGTGTGTTTTCATGGCCATCTGCAATAACAGTTTTCATTTGTCTCAAACACTGTCTTCCTAAAGTTTTCCTTAGGAGAAGACACAAACCAGAAAGTGATCCTGTGGGATTCTTTCCTGAGAGAATGAACTCACTATATGAGGAAAGTGGTTTATAGAAGCAAGACCTGAATTCAAATAACTCTGTGGTACATTCAGGTCCCACTTCACAAAAGAGATTCTTATTTCCCCAGGTGTCACAAGTGATGGCTGCTGACTGCTCAAAGCCGAGTTTCTTCTGGGGAAACCCCCTTAGAATAAAACCATCTTATTCCAGTTTATACCTTCTCTCTGTGTGCATTCAAAGACTGGCTAAGACATGGAGACAGATGTCTGACTCCTCTGTCTCAATTTGGAACACCACTGATGGGCCATTCCACCTTCTGAGACTCCTATGAAATCGGCAGGGGTGAGTATCACTGCACTATTGTCTAATTTTCCTTTTGCCCAGTCATGATTCCTCTATACCCTCAAAAATGTTATTCCTAATTAATTCCCTTTGTGTAAATCTTCATCTCAAACTCTGATTCCTGTGAAACCCCAACTACAACAGATGGATGATATCTGAATCAAATCAAAGTATGTGCACTGCTCTGGGTTGTTGTGAATTGAGTTTAGTTAATTTCACTTTTTAATAGAGGGACTTTTCCCTGATAGTGTCATTGGATTTTAAGTGTACACCATCTGCATTATAGTATCTCTCTAGCCCCTTAATGCACATGAATTAAAGACAAATCATTTTAATTCCCAGCTGCAGGAAAAGTTCACTGAGGAAGACATCTTGGTGTGAATTTGTATTTTTCCATGGGCTTACTTGGTGGCCATGCCAGCTGTGCTTTTCAGCTGCTTTGAGTTGGCCCAAGTTGTCATTGCCCTCTGGATGCTGTTAGAGAAAAATCTGATTCATCGCTGCGTGCTTATTTTACTGACTACACATTTCCTCCCTGATTGTTTCATTCAACTCTTGAATCACGAGTATGAACCAGCTATGATGCCTCATTAACAGATAGATAAAATGAACCCTCACTCTGTTGAATACCCTATCAGTGCAACTAGCTGGCAAGTCTAGATCTAACTCCTAAACTCCAGATTCAAAGTCAGATGCTGTCTGCAAGTCATGCATTGCCTTCTCCCTTCTCCCCTTAATAAGATAGCCACTCCAGGGTGTGGATTTATATTTAGGGTCTGGATCATGCCTGAGAGACTCCCTATATTAAGCAGTCACCTATAAGAAGTGGGGTCTCTTGAAAGCGATTGAGACACTTGACATCCCTCTTCTAACTGACAGGAATTTTCTCTAAGTCATAGATGTTGTTTTTGTTTTCTCTTTTGGTGAGCATCTAAATCCTGGTTGGGGAGTTGCATCACTGTTCTGGCTCAACTTCTCATTTTTAGATGAGGATAACCCTAAAATGCTCCTTTATGAGCAGCCATAAATCTGAATGGAGAAGCTGGGCAAGCACTTTCACTCTTCCTTGTTGATTTGCTTGCTTGTTTGTTCTCTCCTATAGTTAGTATTATCTGGAAAGTTAGCCACAGTGTGAACTTGCAGACCTTGACTGGGAAAAGGTTTTTGGCCATGTATGATACTGAAAAATAATCTTCTTCAGGAAATGAGTACCGAAGAGCTGTTATTCCATGTAATAAGAAAGAAATAATAAGGCTCCCAAGAGAAAAAAGTAGTTTGGTGACTGATGGACAATGGTCATTATAGACTGAATGCTCAAAGAAAAATAGCTTCAAACCTTGAAGATAGGTTTCTGTTTTAAATGTGGACTCCAACTTTTCAAATGGGACCATTTCCAACTGACCTCTAGAGTTTAAAGGGTAGAGTTAAAGAACAATCGAAGGCATTTGTGTGGTAGAGGAAATGAAATGAGACTGGCCAGGGAAATGATAGAATATGCCTTCTGGTGTTTTGAATTTGAAACAAAAAGTCTTCAGGCATCCATGTAAGAATATGTGTTGTGTCCAACTATGTTTGATGGTGAATTATCATTGGTTCAATCTAGAGGGTTCAAGAGGACTCATAATGAAGCTGGTTCTTTGGAAGCTGATACAGGGCAAAAGTCTGGAAATTCCACGTGATTATTCACTTACAAAAAACCCACCACACCTATGAATTTTTTAAAGAAAGAAATCACTTTGCCATACAACGTTCCCTCTATGCAAGTCAGTTCATTCGGCTGGTAGAACTAAACTCAAGAAAGCAGCTGGTGAGACTGATCTCACCAGGATGGCTGATCCCCTGGCCATTCTTTAAAACACATTTAGAAAAACAAAGTGATTTTGCCATTTGTCCTGAAAGTGTGATTATTTTTTGTGGCATTATATGATAGAGAAATAGCTCTTGTTAATTCTACACGTGGATGTCAGCTCTATGCTCTTGAAGTATTTGAAAATTCTATCCATCTGCATTATTGCAGCCTGTTTTCTTATAAATAGCTTAAAAAACAAAAACCAAATGCCTTTTCCTTGTTGTCACATTTATTGTGTCTTTACTTAAGCACAGTCATCTTTAAAAAACTCCCTTTAGCGTGATTCCCCTTTTTTCCTTATTTCTATCTATGATTTGTTTCCTTTTGGAAAGTTTTAGGTTTAAATAAATAGTTTTAAAACTAACTATTTACCTATACTAAAAACATCTTCTAAATAAACAGGCACCTTTTGAGTGTTACTAAACATTTAAACAATCACTAGAATATGCATTTATTGAATCTTTTTACTTATTAAAGTAGATTAGAATGGGACTAAGTCTGAGAACTCCCTGAGCAGACAATGCCAGTGAGGCTGCGTCAGTGACCTTGACCTCGCTTGATCTGCAAACATTAGCAAAACTTAACTTGAGCCATTTCTTGTAAATGCTTCTATTAAAGAAAAACACACTTAACCAATTAGAAACAGTCAGCCACCTAGTGATTCCTCAATGAAATAAACGCAGTCAATAAGGCAACAATCTGACTGTAACCCATCAAATGTTTTCTTTACCTCTGTGTTCATACTGTGAAAGATTGCCCCTTGCATTCCCTAAACTCCTTCTGGTTTAGAGCTGCTTAATTCATGAATCGTTGTTTACTGAAATAAGCTCTCTTTTTAACAAACTCAGTATATGTTGAGTGACTGCTGTGGTCCAGGTGATGTTCTGGATGATAGGTAACAGCCTAAGGTAAGAAAAATGCTGGGAATACAGTGGGAATTTAAAAACTGTTCAACTGCTCTGAAGATCAGGTTCAGACTTTGCCACTACCGTGGGAGCTGTTGGGAAAGATGAGGACTTGTTGATGAACTGTAACGCTATGTTAGGTATTTAATTTAATTTAATTGGGACCTTACTTTAAAGTTGCATTTTAAAAATTTAAGTAGAAATCCATGTATTTAAAACATTTTGAGTAATCTGAAGGACTGTACCTTCTTAAACTCTTGTTGACTAATTTCCTAAAAATAATTTCCCAGTCTAAAACTGATGGCTAATTAAAAATGATAAAAATGTGTAATATGCACTGATTTTGGCTGTAAGTAGCAGAAACCAATGCCAAAATACTGGAGAAATATATAAGGAAATTATATATTATATATTATCATATTAAATATATTATTATAAATCATAAGGAAATATGAGATTTCTGAGGAGATCATAATGCAGCTGGACTTTAGGAACAAACTGAATGAGGGCCTCACTGTCAGGATTCATTCTCTATCAGTCATTTCTTCCTTTTATTCTCTCCACTTTGTCTCCTTTCAGACTGGTATGCCCTACTTTGCCCGGTCATGTGGAGAAAACGATGGTTATTGAAAAGTCTCCAGTTAGGTTTTTACAAGGCTCTCCAGTATTGATGGAAATACACACAGTGTAAAACTTGCAATTCTCTGATCTGGATTGGATCATGGATCACCCTGGACCAATCAACTGAGGCTGTGTGGTGGGGTGACATTATAAGATCTAGACTACCAGAAACCCAACCATGTGGGTGGTTAAATGATGAGAAGGCAGTTCTCAAGAAAGGGTAACTGGAGGGTCTTTGCAAGAAACCAAATAATCAAAAAAAGTGTGTGTATATAAAAAGCAATGCCAGTTTGTATATTTATTGTAGAAATGTTTTTAACAATTATTATATGAGGAATTTTGGCAATAAACTAGGTCTGGCAAGCTATCTTCTATGGGCCAAATCCGGCCCATGGCCTGCTTTTGTAATCATTTTTGAGTGACATTTAAAAATGATAGTTTAAAAAATGCAAGAGAAATCATATGTAGCCAACAAAACTTAAAATATGAGTTATCTGCCCATTATAGCAAGTTTGCTGAACTTGTTCTCTGGCATTCTGGATTTGCATGAAAGCCCCACCTCTGATTCCCTGGGTCATCACTTTGGCTGATTCTTCTAGAAGATCTAAGGCACTTTACAAAACCTATCTGTGCCTCTGTTTCATCACTCATAAAATCAAAATAATAATAATGCCTATTTTATGGAGTTGTCATACATACTAAATTAATGAATACATGTGAATTTGGAATAATGTCTGCTAGTAGTTAAGCATGTGAAATATTGTTATGTCAAATCATAGATTCCAGACATATTTATAGGTATAATAATGTGAAAAATATTCACATATAATAGCCCACATTGATATTTATCAATGAATATGTGAATAACTATTACAAATGAATAAATACATATATAAATATATTCACATATATGTGTCACATACATATATGAGTATTATATTTTGTCATTATAGTTGTCCATGAAAAGGTACTTAGAGAATACTGTTGGGAGAAAGTCCATGATGCAATGATTTGGGAAATAATTAATTTTTTAAAAGAAAATGTATACACACACATGCACATACATTCATGCATACATATACACAACATACATACATACATAGTAATATACATACGTATGCATGTTTTGAAGCAGGACATAGCTATATTTAGATGTGGTTAGATTTAAAACCAATAGCTCATAGCAAACCAAATGATGTGAATATGACATTGTCCTAACAGTTATTCCCTCCTTCGAATGGAAAATTTATTTTCTAACACTCAATGGGAACATTCCTGTTGTGGCAATGCTAATGTTTCAAAACTGAGTTTACGACACTTGCAAACTTCCACGGATGCCTCCTAGAATGTTCATAGTTCTCATTTACATCATAGCAAAATATAAATATCTGAGTATGGATTAAAATCTACGTAAATGCAATGATCTACTATGTATACCTGTGTTCTATCCAGAAACAGGTCTCTCTTGACCTCTCCCCTCCCTCTCACTCACATTCTCTCCTCCTTTCTCAAATTTACATAAATCTGGGTACACACTCTACACAACATGTAAGAGAAAAATCTAGAGGCACAATCTGTATTTATCCGTAACCATATTTTGTATCATGTACTGTCTAAAAAGTCACCCTTGCAATATTTTTATTGGAAATAAAATCTAGGGGTGAAAAAATATATCTTGCTGACTTTATGGTACTTCATTTAACACATAAGGTATAAAGGCCCATTTGGAAAAGATCTTTCTGAAAAAGGGGTTATCTCATCAATCAAGCGCTTCCTGTGTGTGTATTGTAAATAATAAATGTATGCCACATGTGTAGCTGGAAGAATGCTGGAAAAACTCTATAGGGCGTGTGGAGGAAATACAGCTAAAATAACTTCAACCAACCCAGTTCATTCCACTCAGCAAAATCTGGGCAACCAATTTCATCAATATGGATTTCAGGTTTCATCAACAAGGATTTTTTGAACAAGACTCTTCGTTACATTTTCCATTTGACATTTCTCATTAGACTCAAAGCTTTCACTGTGTATAAGTCTTCTCATGTAATTCAAAACCAAGTTCATCAAGAAACCTTCCCAACGGAAAGGAACAGTAGACGTGTTTGCTGCTTGAAGAAGTAAATTTGTGTGTTTTGACAGTCTTCATATGTCAATCCAGAATCTCTGCTTCTTCTTTATCCTGTTTTTTGGCCTAAAAATATATGTCTTTAAAAATATATATAACATATAATATATAATGTATTAGTTATATATATTATATATGGGTATATATTATAAATATGTATATATTCCATCACAAAGAAGGGTGGTGCCTACATATCAGAGCAATATTGGGGATCTCACCAGGTACCTTTTGGAGGAATGGTTCTGCTAGCTTTTTTAAAAAAAATATTCTAATTAGTTATACATGACAGTAGAATGCATTTTGACACATCATACATAAATGGCATATAACTTCTCATTCGTTTGGTTGTACATGATGTAGAATCACACCAGTCATGTAGTCATATATGTACATAGGCTAATAATGTCCCATTCATTCTAGTGTCCTTCCTCCCATACCCACTCCCCTCCCTTCACTTCCCTCTGCCTAATCCAAACTTCCTCCATTCGGCCCTATGCCCCCTCCTCCCATTATGGATCAGCATTCGGATATCAGAGAGAATATTTGGCCTTTGTTTTTTGGGATTGGCTTATTTCTCTTAGCATGATATTCTCCAGCTCCATCCATTTACCTGCAAATGCCATAATTTTGTTTTACTTTAAGGCTGAGTAATATTCCATTGTGTGTATATACCACATTTTCTTTATCCATTTATCTGTCGAAGGGCACCAAGGTTGTTTTCATAGTTTAGCTATTGTGAATTGAATATAAACATTGATGTGGCTGTGTCACTGTAGTATGCTGCTTTTAAGTCCTTTGGACATAGGCCAAGGAGTGGGATTGCTGGGTCAAATGGTGGTTCCATTCCAAGTTTTCTGAGGAATCTCCATACTGCTTTTCATAATGGTTGCACCAAATTGCGATCCCACTAGCAATGTATGAGTGTACCTTTATCCCACATCCTCACCAACATTTATTGTTACTTGTATTCTTAATAATTCCCATTCTAGGGCTGGGGATATAGCTCAGTTGGTAGAGTGCCTGCCTTGCAAGCACAAGGCCCTGGGTTCAATCCCCAGCACCACAAAAAAAAAAAAAAAGAAAAAAAAAATTCCCATTCTAACTGGAGTGAGATAGTGAGATGAACTCTCAGTGTAGTTTTAATTTGCATTTCTTTAAACATTAGAGGTGTTGAACATTTTTTCATATATTTGTTGATCAATTGTATTTCTTCTTCTCTGAAGTATCTGTTCAGTTCTTTCCTGCTAATTTTTTAATGGACCAGAATGTGCTAGTTAGGGCTTTTGAGTGAGTAAACACATTCTGTGTCAATGACTGGGGTCTTCCAATCTGTTAATGGCTCTCCATGTCCATGAATGAAGAACAAATCAAAAAATACCCTATGTGTGGGGATGAGTGCAGATGAGTGCAGAGCATCAGGTTGTGTGTGTTCATCTTCTTGTAAATCCCCATTGCTGTTGGATTTATACCCAGAATAAGTCTAAGAGAATTAACAGTGTGGTAAACCAAGAGACCTAACTCCTTAAAGTATATGCATATTTGAAAAATGTGCTTAGTTTAACAGACAACTTCTAGGTTCACGGCCCTTCATCCGCTTTGCGAACAGGTATGTTGAACACTGATCCTCCATGGATCTAGGGGCAGGCACTTGATTCAAACCAGGTCAACTAGATTCTTCTCCTAAAAATCTGATACATGGACTGGAATGGTCAGGAGCCTAAGGCTCCTTGGAGCTGAGTTAGGAGTAAATTAGCTCCTTAGAACTGTGTGGCTGTAGAGACTCTAGGGATGTCTTAGTGTCTGTCTTTCTCAATTCCTTTAATTCCAGTAAATTACTACTCTTCTGTGTAAATTAATTGGAATTGATTTCTGTTGCTTGCAACCAAAGCATCAGTAGCATATGCAAGATATGTAAGTGTAAGTTTACCATCTATAAAACCACATACAAGATAACCAGTTTTTAATTTTAATGTGTATGTGTTGCGAATGCAAAGGATGGGGTACTTGGGAAATTCTGATAAACTGAAAATGGGTGGTGTAGTACATAGAACTGGATCTAGTTCTTTTGTAGACTGTGCCAATCATAGTATTTTCAAGGTATCATTTGCTGAGATTTTGATTTACTTCATGTAAACTGGAGAAAATTCAGCTCTGTAGCTCCTTGACATTCCTGAATCATTTAAAAAATTTATTGCTGAAACATAAAAACAAATATTATACATATTTATGGAGTACCATGTGATATTTGGGTACATGTATACATTGTGTAACGATCAAATCAAGGTAAGCATGTGCATTTCTTCAAAATTTTGGATCATTCTGAATCAGTTATCTCAACTCTTCTACTGGGATGGTTCCCTGTTCTGCATGCAGATGAACCCAGACCCTTCCTTGTGTTCAGGAAGCAGGAGAGTGGAGAGAAGTACCAAAACTAGGCTAACTCTCATGCAACCATTAGGAAAACCTTGGATATGTTCAGGAGGATTTTGCTTTCCAAAAGCAATATCCATTTTCTTCACTTCTATAGTGCTTGTTTATGAGATGTGATTGTATGAAGTATTCTGATGCTAAGCTTTGCATCTTATTCTTATGTTTCCCTATGCCAAGTGGTTCTTGGCACGCTATGGGTATAAATTGGGAGTTTGTTGGACAAGTGAGTGTACATGAAAATATAAATCATTGCACTTCTATTTATATATTAGTGGAGGTCCTGAAAGTTTTATGAAAACAGAATTCATGTTTGTTGAATCAGAATTTAAGTATATTAATGTCAGGTGTTACTTAAAAGAGTTTCGTATGAATTATTTTGTGTTAGAAACGATTATCTCCAACTTATCCTGCTGAGAGTCTGAGTTGCCATGCAACAAATTTGCTTAAGCCAAGGTACAAGGGGAAAACATTTCTCACTATAAACAATGGAACTTATCTGAATGTGATTGTAGACCTCAGCTTTGTGCTTGCCAAAAATTAAAGTAGGAAATTCAGAATAGCAGGGGAGGGTAGGGAGGGAGGGAAGAGACTCATCCAGCATGGGGATATCTCATAGGGATTTATTGATCAGTTAACAACCTCTATCACAAGCCAGATGGGAAGAATGCCAGAGTTTCTTTTATTTTTCATCTTATATATTTGTAGATATGCATGACATGTTTCATAAAAATGTTTTAAATCTTAAAGCAAAATGAAAAAGATTTTACATTAGATCATAGGTATTTTTGACATGTAAAATATAGCTGCCACCCTTAGTTTTTTTTAATCAGATTTGACTAGGACATCTTTTTCTAAAATTGGATTCTTATTTATTGGATTTTCTTTCAGAATAAAAATAAATGTCTTAATTGTGAAATAAAGATTTCCCTTTGAATCCCTTATAAAAAATGAAGGCACTATTCAAACATATTCTACTTTTAAAATATTTTAAAATTCATTTCAGGCTCTTTAATAATAAGAGGCCTATTTGACTATAGGAACTAATAACTACCACTGGATGGGTATTTTGACAGGGCATTTTAATTACAATGTTATCCAATGAGATTAAAAACAGAAAGTTATTTTTTATCCCTTAAATGGAAATGTTGCCTATTTCCACAGAACTTTCAGAATGGATGTTTTCCCACCCACCTAGGAACATGTACTTTTGGAGCCCTTTTGCACAGAGAACACCTCCTCCTTTTATACAGTTTTTTAAAAGACTTGGACTTCATGTCTGAAACCAATTAATGACCTCTTTTTGTGAAAGGATGAGACACACAGAGTGACAGGGCCACACAACCTGCTGTGACCTGGAGATTGCTCTGACACATTGAGAGTCAGTGTAGAGACAGACCTTGTTGCTTTTGAAAGACAGTAAGTAGAAGGTTCACAGATGCCTGGGCAGAGTTTGGATAACCTTCCATACCCCTGTGCTACAATTCAAATTAAGATAGAAGAGTGACCTTTGCAAGAATCATTTTATCATCTGCAAATTTAATAATTGTATTAATTTCCTAGTGATACCACAATGACAGTGTGCCACAAACTGGGCAGCTTAAATAACAGAAATTAATCCTCACAGTGCCAGAGACTGAAAGGTGAAGTCAAGGTGTCAGTAAGTAAATATTTCATATTTTTCTGTTTATTTCTGGTGTCACAGGTAATCATTGGCTTTCAGCTGCCCAACTCCAACATCTGTGTCATGTGACATTCTCCCCCTTTGTTGTCATATTGTCTTGGTACAGACATCAGTCAGATTGAGGGCTTACCCTTCTCCAGCACGATCTCATCTTAACTCATCACATCCTCAGAGACCTTATTTCCAAGTAAGGTCTCCTTTTGAGATATTGGGGATTAGGATAACATTTTTTGATGAATATAATTCAAGCCACAACAGTAATTGTTTGAAATAATTATTTTAAAGAGAAGTGTCTCTATTATTTTTTTCTAATTATGGGAGGAGACTTGCTAGATGGATAACCTAGAGTCTCGGACAAGTATCTTCCTCTGATGTATTTTGGAAATTTCCCATTGCAGGAGAGGAGTTTGTTAACGTACTGCATGTACCTGCCCCAAGTTAAACCCATCTTCTTGGAATTCTAGATGTTGGCATTGTTCAGAGCATTAGAGGACATTCAGTCCTGGGTTTTTGATTCTTATTGCTAGGTTCTGAGTCTCTTATCAGGTGAGTTATTATGCACAGGAAGGCTGGGCTGCTGTCCTTGATGTGGTGGTGAGAGGGGAAGAGCCTTTTTATATCCACCCTCTAAAAACTTGAGGCACAATCATAATCCTAGCATCAGAATTAGCAAAGACTTTGTTAGTAATTTAGATGAATGGGTCCTCTTCCCTCCATGACCTGCTGAATCAGAATCATGGGGGTAGGAGTCCGGTTTGTGAATAAGTTTCCCAGATGATTCTTTATGCTAGGTAAGGTTTAAGAACCTGTTTATTAAGAACTTCATGGAGCACAATTGGAAAACCTCTGACCTAGTCCATATTTGAAGATGAAGAAATTGAAAGCCAGACAGAGGAAGCTAGTCAGGCAGAAAAGCCTGGCTAGGACCAGAGTCTGCCTCTGCCATGTGCTCCAGCTCCTGGCAGTCCCCTGCCTCCAACCTCTTTGCAATGCCAGAGGCAGCCCTGTATTTTGTAGCAGAGTGGGGGAGAAAGTGCACCTTTGAACTCTTCCAGAATGTTTCCCTCACATTACTTTTCAATTAAAGGTATTTATTTCTTTATTTTGAAGGTGAAAAATAAATCCATTACTCATGTTTTCACCTAATAGAACACCATATTCCCAGGGGTCAGCATTTAGACAACTTGTAAAAATGGATCTCCAAAAGCTAATGGTTTCGATGGGGAGGTGAGGATTTGGGTTCTAAGTTTTTTCTTTTAACTAATGGCTCAATAACAGGACTGAAGTCATTTGGGACCGAAAGGAATTTCCAATGATGAAGGAGTATCTTAATAAGAAATGAGTGGGATAGTGCCGTAACCCCGAAATCTTGGCGCTTTTAACCTCGTAAACCTGCCGAAGTTCATGAAAACAGCCTTTGTGCCTTGTCTGGCACCACATGTGAGAAGGATTCCAGATTTCTCGTGAACCCTAGTGGCTGGGGTGATGGATCCCATCGTGTGAGGTGACACACTCCAGGTCTTGGAACTGCCTGTAAGTGCATCTCCCCCTTAGTGTTCAGTGTTGAACCCTGGGCAGGCAAAGTGAAAGTAACGTTTCCTCCCCCAGCCCCATTGGTTGGTTGGTAAAGGCATGGTTGGAAGTGGATTAGAGTAGGGAGCCCATTTCCACTTCATGTGGGTATAACTTGAGTTTGCAGAAGGTAGAAGTAAGACAGGGGCCTCAAACCTCACATTTTAAACAAATGGGATCCTCACTTCTCAAGTCTCACTGGGTTGTGTTCATGCTGATTCGACACTTGTCCATTAGCCAGGGTTTTCAGGCTGGGTTTGTTCTTCCAGGCTGTGTCTAGGTTGCTAGTCCCATTTGCATCCTTGGCTTGTAAAGAAGTGGCCCTGGTCTCTCGCAAAAGAGGTCAATTCTTCTGAGATTCAGTGTTGTACTGGGACTTGGAAACTACTGTCTTGTGTCTAAAGAAGCTGTGACCTCATGGGGTACAGGTATGAGCTGGGGAGAGAAGATTCCTTTTTGACTTGCAGAGACTGTCCCTTCCTCTCTGATACAGATGCAGCTGTGCCCCTTTGACAAGAAGTACTGCCTGGCACCTTCCCCAGGGCAGATGCCCAACTTGATGGCCCATTTGTGACAAAGGGAAATACAGCTGCTGCTTGTCTTGGAATGCTCATGCCAGTGGGGTGAATGCTGGCTACTTTATGGAAGATTTCAATTGTGAACAGTGTCAGCTGCATAGTTTCTGGGGCCCAGTGAAAATGAAACTATAGGACTCCTTGTTTAAAACCAGGAAAACATTCTCACTGAAGGAACTAAAATATAAACCTTTTCCCTTTCTTCCATAGTCTTTCTTTCAACTTGTCACATACCTTTAAATTTGCTATTTAATGTCACTTTAAAGAAAAATTAAAAAAGTAAACTACTAGCATATTTTTTACTATTCATATTGTACAATGGTAGTGTTAAGTGTAAATTTAATAAGATTGAACTCATACTGGGAATCTTTGAAATCATATGATTTCATGTATACATATACATTCTGCTCCTACCAGAACAGTGGAATTGCTGCACAAAAATAAATCAATTGTTTTTGTTTCACTTTTTGATCCACCCACATTGTACTAAGACTCCCTGATTTGGCTTATTGAAGGATAAAGAAGAACTGAAAAGAAAAGAAACTATTGGTAAGAAACTACTGGTTTCCCTATGTTTACTTTTTTTCCAGCATACATGGTTGGTGAATACAGGAAAATAACCTGAGGAGGAAAAAATACACTGGGATTCCTTAGTACTTATTCTTTTTCTTAGAACATTGTTGTACTCCTTCTGTGTTCGAAGCAAGTTCAGGCTAGAATGGAGAGCTGTCAGTGCCCTGCTTGTTCAGCCATAGATGTAGCACACTTCCTAAACTCATGTTGGGTCTTCCTGAATGTCCATGCTTTGCAGATATTCCAGATTTTTGTGCTCATGGACTGCAAATGCTAGATGTGAATGGGAAGGCACAGGGACTGCCCGTATCTGCTCTGCTCAAGTGCATGCTCCATGCTTTTTGGACTGCATTTATAAAATACAAGTTCAACATGTGTGACTATAAAAGTCACACACCTATAGTGCAAGCTTCAATGGGAAAGTATAATCGGAGAGTGTGTGGCATGCATGAAGTAAGACCAAAGACTAAGTGACATTGATGGAGAGTTCAGACTAGGATATATCCTAGATCAAGTGACATCCAGGTCTCAGTTCAGATGTCATCTCTCCACAAGAATGGAAGTTATTCCTAACCATCATTCTAAAGTCATTCTCCCCTCATTATTCTTTACTGTAGCATGGTTCTCAAACTTCAGCATGCATCAGATTGCTGGGTCCCACCCTTCAGTGTCTGATTCAAAAAGGATTGAGTGAGGCCTGGGAGTTTGCTTTCCCGCATGTTCCCACATGATGCTGGTCCTGCTGATTCAGGATCCACTGCTCTATTTCTTCACCCTGCTTTATTTTTCTTACAGCATTTATCTAAAATTGTTCTCATATTTATTTATCTGCCTGTTGTCTTGCCACCACAGAAATTAAATTCAATGAGATCAAGAATTTAGTCAGCTATGCTCACTACTGTGTGTCTAACTTATAATAGGCATTCAATAAATATTTATTTATAATATTTATAAATATTTATAAATATTATAAATAAATAATATAAATATTTATAAATATTTATAAATAAATATTGAATTAACAAATAAATACATGACTTGGAAATTCAGTGGTAAGTGGTAGCTAGATGGTGGTGATTGGGGTGGGGTTGGGCCACAGAAACACTTGTTTCTATGCCCAGATAGGAGGTATTGCTGGTCAAATTTGCTTCTAGACAAATAAAATGCAAAGTTGCAAATCTTATGGGCAGGGAGCAGTAATCATGAAACATGATGTTAGGGAACCAAGTGGATAATTCAAATGATGGGGATTGGAGGGGGTTCATAATTTCCTTTCAGGCTTGGGCACTCACACATTACTAAACTGAAAGGCAAGCAGGGTCCCTTGTGCATGTTTGGATTCTGGAGACTCAGGACTTGTTCACATGTGACATCTCCGCTTGGTCTGGTTAATCAAAAGCGAATGTTCAACTAGACCATGCATAGCAAACTCCTGAGTTGAGCTGGGTATGGTAACCCTCCATAATCATACCTTGGGGAATGACCTTGGATTTCCAGTCCCTAGACATGCTGGAAACCTTCAAGACTAGAAACTTGTGTACTACAGTTTGGATGTAGTATGAGTTTAGATAAAGTTTCATGTTCTAGAAGCTGGGTCCTCAGTGTGACAGTGTTTTGGTGATGGAACTTTTAATAGGTGGGGCCTAATGGAAAGTAATTAGGTCATGAATGCTTCATCGAAAGAGATTAATGTTGCTTTCCTGGGACCCCATTAGTTCCTGTGAGAGTGGGTTGTTATATAAAGAGCTGAGCCTAGCCACTGACTCCTTCTTGCCTCCTGCATTGCCATGTGATCCCTGCCCCTTCTACCTGTGACTGGTTCCCTGTCTGCTTTTCTGTGATATGCCATAGCCAGCGGGGCCCTCACCAGGATGTTGATGCCATGTTCTTAGACCTCCCAAACTATAAACTAATAAACCTCTTTCCTTTACAAATTACCCAGATTCTGGTGTATTCTTATTGCAACATAAAACAGACTAATAAATCATGACAGACCATCAATGGCCCTTTTGCTTAAACATATAGTCTCTGAGTCACTGAACTTCTTCAGCCTCCAGCTCTAAGTCATTGCCTGACATTTTAATCATCTTGACCTAATTCTCTTCTTTTCCTACATTTTCTTTGAGAGATAGATTTTTGTGCTATCTCAAAATATCCCTTTGAGCTATGTTTTGAATGACTTTGGGAGAGGCAGTTCTGAGGGGAGAAGTTCCTTTGAAACTCTTAGAACCAAAACGTGGTAATGATTGTTTAAGAAGTCAAGTTAAAAGGGAGGAGGAAGAACCATAACTCCACTGTGGACATCTAAAAGTCTTTCTGTGGCATCAAACATTGGTTTCAATTATAGTTGGCCCAAGCGATGGAGACTGAGGAAACTGGTTAGATTCTTGGGAAGAAATCTTCATTGATGGTTCTCAACCTCTGGTATGTTAGAGTCAATCCCACCCCAATCCTCTAGAGAATCTGACCCATTGTATCTAGGGGTAAATCAGCCAGCCCTAGCTGCATAACAAAGTACCATAGATGGGGTTGCTTAAACAGTAGACTTTTATGGGGATGAGAGGGGAAGCTGGAAATCTGAGCCCAGGGTATTGGCAAGGTTGGTTTCTTTTGAGGCCTTTCTTCTTGGCTTGCAGAAAAACACCTTCTATTCGTCTACAGATGGGCTATCCTTTGGGTTTGTCTGTGTCCTAATCTATTCTTGGTAGGACATTGGTCACATTTAGGGTCCACCCCAATAACCTCATTTAGCCCAGGATCTCTTTGAAGACCTGTCTCCACATACAGTCATATTCTGAGATACTTGGTGTCTGGAATACAAATGTTCAAATTAGAGGTGGGGGACACAATTTGGTTCAAAACAGGTAGAACCCAGCAAAGCTGTACTTCCAACGTTGCCTCCAGGTGATGTTGGTGCAGCCAGGTTTAGTCAGTGTTCAGTAATTGCTGAAAACACCTGCTGGCTCTGCAGCCTTGTCCACTGGCACAACCCTCAATTTTCTACTTTGCAAATGAGAGCTTCTCTGCCAGCCCAGCTGACTTTCAACAGGATTGTAACAAATATGCTCCGGAAGGAATTGGTAACCCAATACCTTGCTGCCTGCAAATACAATCTGGGTTTGTTTATGGCTGGACTTCTGGGTATCAACCCAGAGACATTTCTTTTCAGTGAACTATGTTCTCAGAAGCAGAGTAGATTTGCTTTTTGCAGAAGAACGTGAATCTGAAGACAGGTTGTGAGTGAGGCTTAGCATGCTGGAAAACGGATCAGATGTAGACCTAATTGCCTGTAATTTATCTTCTGTGGCCACAATTTGGTCTGTTCTCCAAGAATCCTCATTAAATCTTAAACCTCAGGATATACCTCCTTGTCCCCCAAGGAGCAGTGCAACACTAACAAGCATTTGCCTGAAAAGCCAGTCTTCGGCATGCATTCCCCTCAAATAAACCCTCTCTTTACCACTGTCAAACTGTCCATATGAATGCAAATAACTCATCTATAGTGGGAACCATTCCCTCTGCTTGTGAGTTTTTTGGGGTGGGGAGTATGAGGGTGAGGTGCAGTAGGATTAGCTTCCCTTCATTTGTTTGAAAGACTCTAAGAACACACTCCACTTGCCATTTCTTGAGTTTATGAAGCAGTAAATCTCCTAAGTGGAGATGATATTTTCCTTTGAAAAAAAATTTTTTTTTGGTGGAGCAGAAGCAGTTTGTGAATTGTGCCTTCTATGTCCCAGCATAGTAAAATGATATATTTTCTTAACCAGTCCTGCTATATTGACAGCAGAGCACCAACACCACAATTTAAATATATAATTAACTATTTGTGTGGGCTATAAAGATTCAGCTGTCCTTAGTTTTAATTTTGGACCAAAAGGAGGCCTAGATACAGGCCTATCTCATCATTGTAGAGGGTGGGGGAATGTGTGGAAGGGTCCGTTAGTGGTCACAGTGTCTGGGAGCATTCTTTGAATGCAATGAGAGGAGGCAGAGAAGCGAGACATCCTATTATGCTCAGAACAGTTTCACACAATGAAGACTGATGCACCAAAGATGCTTTTAACAGGCCTGTTTTGAGGCACAGATGGATATCAATGAGCTTTCATAACAGCAAAGATGAAATGGAAATTGATATGGTGCCTCCCTCCAACCCCTCAAGCTGTGCAGACAGGCTGAGGAGAAAGGCTGGCCTGCTGGTCCCACTTGACTTGCTTAGGAGGAGAGTGGGAGCAGGAGCAGCCAGCAGATCCTGGCTGCACCTCCTGAAGGAGACCCTCCTGAGTCTGCATTTTGTACAGAACCACAAGCACAAGGCAGAGCCTAGAGCTTTAATCCTGGAGAAAGGTGGGCCACCAGTATTATCACCATCCAAGGAGAGATGTAGCACCATGAAGGCAAGTTGAATGTGGGATAGAGTGAGGGACTGAAGTTCCAGAACTTCTCTGAAAGACAGATTTTATGTTGACTAAGATGCATGGATAGAATAGAGAAATATTCTTCCTTATTTTTTGAACTTCATCTTATATAAATTACTGGAAGTGCTTTCTTCAATTCCTCATCCTCATTTTCAAGGGATAGGTCTCCTCTTTGATTCTTTTTTTTTTTTTTTTGGTAGGGGGGATTGAATTCAGGAACACATCATCACTGAGTGACATCCCCAGCCCCTTTTTACTGTTTATTTTGAGACAGAGTCTCAGTAAAGTGCTGAGGCTGGCTTCAAACTTGCCATCCTCCTGCCTCTGCCTATTGAGTCACTAGGGTTACAGGCATGTGCCACCATGCTGGTGTCTGATTCCATTCTTAAAAAACTTAATTTCTCTTGCAGTGAGTACATTTTTACCTTTAAAACAAAATCCTAAATGTGCAGTTTAATTCCATACAATATTACCATTGGCCAAATGGTTACCAAGTAAAAGTTTTTTTTTAACATTTGTTGTTAAAATGATCAGAAGTGAATATTGAAAGTAACAACAATTCAAAGCAAAAGCAATTGTTTTTGCAAGTATCTTCTATTCATGAATCATATAAGATACCCAAAATTAATTTTGAGTTAAGTTTTGAAAATAATCCTTCCCAGAGATGACTTAAAGTTGCAAATAAGATCATTTCTCATGTAATAATGTACCTGTATTATTTCTAAAATTTGTCATTATGAATATCCCGTTTTTGTAGTTCAGACAGGCAGTCTGAGAAAAACATGCACCACTAACCATAGAAATAGTTATCATAGTTTGAAATGTTGTACCTGAGGAATGCAAAAAATGCAAATTTGATTGGATTTGACTTTCAGGGACTTCTGGTTTGTATATATAGCACAGAATCCACAAATATTACTTTTTCTTTAGGAAGAAAAAATAGTGTGTCCTATTGGATTCAAATTTTTCTCTCGACCACCAAAAAAGTGTATACTAAATTTGTATACTAAATTTTTCAGTATACAAATATTTATAATGAACCTGGTGTATTTCAAGCAATCTTTTAGATACATGGGACATGCCAAGATTGATAGGATATATTCTTATTCACTACCTGTTAGGCAATAGGGGCATGAACTAACATGCTGAAATTGAAGGCAAGCTGTGACCAAGACTACAGTAAGCGTATGGGGAGAGATGAGGGAAATGGGGTATGCAGTTATTCCACCAGTCTGTGTTGAGCACTTGCTAAATCGAGGTCGTCTTCTTACTGGGGAAATAGTGGCTGACATAAAAGATGTTGGATGATGTAGGGAGGGATTAAGAGGAATAATATCATTACAAAGACCATACTGGAATTTTGCAGAAATGATAGTATCTCATCAGAAATATCAAAATGGAAAGCATTTCAGAAGCAGAAAACAGAAGCTCAGAGACTTTGGAGAGTGCACTTGTAGATGGAAAGTAAGTCTCAAATATTGGATCCCATATGCTGAGGTGTAAAATGAGGGTAGAGAGATTCTTTGACAGTGGGTTCCATGTTCTGAAAGATTCCCAGCGAGTACACTTTATTTACTATATTAGTCAGAGTCTTCTGTTGGGGGAGCAATATATACATACATATTTATGTGTGTAGGTATGTAGCGTGTATATCTGTATATCAATAGATATTGATATATATTTAAAATGTGAATATGTTATTGGATCACATTGTCACTGAAGCTGAAAAGTTCCATGGTGATAGCTGCAAGCTGGAGCACCTGAGAAGTTGGTTGTAGCATGGTTTACTTCAAGACACTGGACCCCTAGCCCACTGGATCCTGCCTGTCTACCCACACTGAAGGCAGGTCTTCCCTACTCACTTTGCTAAACCACAGACTAATCATTGGAAATATTCTGACAGAAATACTCTGACACACCCAGAAGTCATGATTTACCACATTACTAGGCTTTCTTCAATCAAGTCAGGTTGAGATCCAAAATTAATCATCATACTTACCATTTCATGAATGATGAGGTAACAAATATTTCTCTTAATGGTGGAAATATTAAATTAAAATTTAACATTAAAAAACTTAAATTTTATAAGGCAAACTCTTTTTCCCCTCCTTTTGTGACTCATTATCAACAGGAGAATTTTGATCAGGAGGATACTCTGATCATGTGGCCATAGCTGTGGCAGGAGGATTGTTTCAGAGATCTAAGGGATGGCCTAACCTCTCCTCCTGTCCCCCAGTGGATGGGCCACAGAAGACATGTCACATATGGGAGTTAAGCAGTAGGTTGGGGTGTAGCAAGAAAATATGAATGGGGCCAACAAAATCTTTCTTTTATAAACTTGATCTATAAGCAATTTGCTAGTTAACTGTGTGTAACTGAAGGTGAAAGGAGATCAAGAAGTTGCATCTGAGCCAATATAATTCAAAGCCTCATGTCACAAAATTAAAAAAAAAAAGTAGCTAGTGATGAAGAAACTAGAGGGATGAGAAGAGAGAAGGACCAAGAATGTTTGTCAGAAGAAGTTACAGTGCTACCAAGGGTGATTTCAACTCATGGCCATGAGTGGAAAGGGATATCTAGGGAATCCATAGAGGGAGAACACGTGTTGTGGTAAGTAGATGGATACGGGGAAGAGTTTAAGAGGACCAGAGATTTCAACACTGAGAGAATCAAAAGTGATCCTATTGCCTGTTTTGGAACACAGGTGTAAGGGAATTTTGTACAGGCAGAGGGTATGGAGTTCTGCCTTGGACAGCGTGGCTGGGTACTTGTGCAGCATCTATCTAGAGAGACACAGAGGTGAATGTTGGGAATCTATGAGATGAGAAGCCCATGAAGTGGGAGGAGCCAGCATATACAGAAAGTAGGTATGTGACAGGCACGGTGCTAAATTCTTTACGTGTGAGTCTTCATTCACCTCACAGTCTCCAGGCAGGCCATGTCATTAGCCTGTGTGTACCCAAATCTGTCACCTGGCCCTGATCTGCTCTGTTCTGCTTTGAAGGGGGCTGTCCCCTGCCAGGAATTTCCGAGGCTTTCTTTAAGATGTCCTCTGGCTAGGTTCAGCCACTGGGAGGTATGGGAAATTAGAGTGCTAGAGAGAGATATGTCTCTCTTCTCTGCTTATGGTTGCTTTTCCAGTAATAGTGGCTAGTTTATCTCTTCTGTGGAATCCTCTTCAACTAGACTGGAGAGGGGGAATAATCACAGTATATATGCTAGATTTAGCTACATCTGTATATGAGAGGAAAAACAATAAATAGTGGTCAAGATAGATATGTAACTTTTTCTCTGTTAAATAAAATGTAAGCTTCCATTTTATACAACAGAGCGGTTATAGTAGCTTTGCAGTCTCTTTAACAATTCAGTTGTATCTTGCCGCTCAGCCATCTCTGGCACATTCTACTCTCAAGCTTTCCTCATGACCCAAAATAGCTGATGAAGCTGAGCCATCATATCTGTGTTCGAGGCATTAGGAAAGAGGAAAGTGGAATAAAGGATGATCCTGCTGACACCTCAGCTTATGTCTCATTGGCTGGAACATAATTGCATGGTCACATGAAGCTGAAACCGAGGTTTATAATGGTATTTGAGCCTGATTGTACTGTACTTAGCTATAAATTAGGGCTCTGTTACTAAGAAAGAGGAGAATAGACATTATACCACATGCAGAATCTCTGCCTTAGCTATGTGTAAAGTATTATCCTCATGTTAAAGATGAAAAATAGTTCTGGAGAGCTTAACAAGGCCTCGCACATGGTATGTAGCAGTGTTGATATTTCATCCCATGTGTATCTGACTCAGGGTTCATAAGCTTTTCTCTCTCCTAAGTGCAGGGTTGGAGAGATGATGGAGTCTACCACATAGAGCTGATGGCTGAAAAGTGAAAGAAAATAGCTGGAAGAATATAGAAATAAAAAACAGAGAGGCTCAAAAAAAGAAATAAAGATCCAAAAGGGCATGTGAAAGCCTCAAGTTTAAGGTGAAAGAGAACAGCTATTTGGGGAAATTAAGAGGAAAGAGTTGATGAAAAAGGAAGAAACTTGAAGAACCAAGTGCCCGGGCAACCAAGGAAGGATCAGACAGGTGGAAATTCCACCCAGGGGAACAGTGAACTTGAGGGAGGGAATGCAGACCTCAGTTCTATCATTTTCTGATATTGTGACCTTGGATAGTTTTTCCATGGCCTGGACTTTATTGTACTCCTTTCCTGGTAGACAGAAAGCATGCTCAGGGCATTGCTGGAGAATGGCAGAATGGCAGTTTATTTTCAAATAAACTACAGGAAGTATTGGTGGGACTTTTCCACAGTTTATGTACCACAGGTTAGAAACACTGTTTGGTAAAGTCTTTTCTTTGAATAGCTTCCACTACCTTCAGTGTGGCTTAGGAATATGAGTTGTAGTTTATGGTGCATGTCTTAATTCCAGACCAATATTTCTACCTCTATTTACAAAACAAGCATGGAGTAGCCAAAGGCATGGAGAGGTCAAGTCACTTCCTCCTTTAATTCTCAGCAGGGTAGAGGAGCTCTGATCCAGCAGAACATACTATAGTCCATCCTACAATGGGTCCCTGACACTGGATTACTTTGTCCCTCCACTGTTCCCTGCTTTCCACTGTCTTCAGAAGCCTCTGCTGGTGAACTTAACTTGTGGGTCCCTTTCTATTCCTTAGGAGAAGGTGTCATTATTGCATTGGCCTTCTCTGTGATATTGTGCAGTGCTCTGCACATTTATAGCTTGCATAAATATTGAACAATAATAAATAACTACAAGGGAGGAAGAATATTATAGGCTGGGGAGAGTGAAAGATGCTGAACTCATCATACAAGGGCCACTCTCAGGCCTCTTGGCTATCTCCTTCAAAGAGATTTGTTTGCCAGCTGTGTTGAGAAATATACTTTCCATATGATGAGCCCAGAGAAGCAGCCAGTTTCCCTATAGAATGCTTTTGGAGCATCCCCAGGAGGACCTGCTGAATGGTTAATGGTGTTTCAGAGAGGATAACCCCGCACGCCTCCTTGGCAACTGGGTTAGAGGAAAGCCCTGGGGATGATGGCTGTAGCAAGAAGATGAAATTAGAGGAATGGGATGGATTCTTTTTATTTCACTTTATTTTCTGATTCCATGTGCAAACAGGGCAGCTTTCCAAACATTTTATGGCTGCATCATCGGCTGAGAAGGTCACTTGTTTTTCACTTCACGATGATTTTGGCTCAAGGAGGGCATTTCTTATTTAATACGTAATCCAGGTTCAGTGTGTCAATCAGATGCTATCGCTTCCATCTTAAGAACTGGTTTTTCTGTTTGGTTTACAAACTAGTTAAGAGACAACTGAATTCTTAAATTTGAAGTATAGTAAAATATTGAGTAAATGTTTACAGACCTGGGGGACTGGAGAGACTATAATAAAAAAGGCAATATGCAAACCAGTTGGGCTCACATCTTTTGAAGTTCTGCCTGGCTGCCACCCAACCCAGAAACAGGTATTTAGTAAATAAAACTAATGCCTCCTTTATAGCATGATCAGTATCTTCATGTTGTACTGAAAATGTTTCCATCATTTTGAATAAATTGGCTTTGTTTACTCAGAATGTCACATATTATCCATCTTGGAATGGGAATGAAGTTCTACCCCAAATGTTGGATAAACAAGAGTCAGTACTTGTCTTTCCCACATGTCCCTTACATCTCAGTAGACTGTCGTGATCACTTGGGGTGGAATGCAGTGGGGATGAAGAGAAGGTGGAAGGTGAACTGGACAGAGGTCAAGAGCAGAAAATAGGTGGACGGACATGATGGTTTTGTGAGCAGCAACTCGATGATGGTCTTTTTCGTTCATCGGAGGTCTGGGAACATTAGTGTGTTTGGCTTTCTGGTGGCAGCTGTTAGCAGCTAGCATTGCGACTCTGCTTAGAGGGAGATTTATTTTCTAGAGACCTAAAAGTGTTTTCAACTAAAGATTTGGAGGTCACATTTTAGAATTACAGCTTTTTCCTTGTGGAGTGACATAGATCAAAACTTTTCTAGAATATCTTTCAGTAGTACCCCTTCAAAAGACCTTTAAGCAGAAACTCTAGGATCCTTTTCGCATCATAGAAAAACCATGTCTAGAAGTAGCCTGGGAAGATATGGAAGGGTCCTTCACATCTCTTTGCCCATAAAAGAAAATGATTGTTTTTAGACATTAGCTGTCTCAAATTTTTGAAGGAATTTTAACACAAAAAAGAAAGCCATCTCAGAAAGGTCCTTTCTCATCCCCTTGACTTACAGTTGGTCTCTTCTACTATCTGCGCTTCATTAATTTTCTTCATAGCACTTCTTGAAACTTGTAATTATCTTATTTCTTCATTTAAATTTTTGGATCTGTTTTTCCTTGAGGAGAGCAGGAATCACGTTCCTCTAATTCACTGTCTCCTTAGCCCTGGACGTATTACCAGATTCATAGCAATCACTCAGCAAATATTTGCAGAAAGAATGGTGAACAGGGCAGGTCAGGAAACCAGTGTGGTAGCTCTGTTCTGAATGTACAGAGGATTCCACAGTGACCGACTTCTGTTCCAGAGTTATTAGCAGCTCCTAATTTCATTACCAATCCTGCCTGTTGAAGTATAAGTTCCCATAATGGCTCATGTGGGGAACCAGGTAAGAAAATAAAGAAAATACCAGTAAATTGATACAAATCTATATTATTGAAAAAAAAAACCCTTATAACTGTTTGTGTATTATTACTCAGTTTTTCATAGCAGGAACAGCTTGAGAAGAGAGATTTATTTTGGTTCATGGTTTCAGAGGTTTCAGTCCATGGTCAGCAGCTCCATTGCTTTAGGCCTGAGGCAAGGCAGAACATCATGGCAGAAGCATGTGGTGGAGGAAAGCTGCTCACCTCATGGCAACAGGGAAGTAGAGAAGGAGCAAGGAAGGGACCAGGGACAAGATTAACCCTTCTAGGGCACAGCCCTAATGACCCATTTTGTCCAATTAGGCCCCACCCATTACAGTTTCTATGACCTCCTAATAATGCCATCAAAAGTTATGAATCCATCAATGGATAAATACATCAATGAGAACAGAACCCTCATGATCCAGCCACTTCCTCAAATCCCCACCTCTGAACATTGTTCCAGTGTGGACCAAGCCACCAATGTATGAGTCTTTGGAGGACACTTCATATCCAAACCATAACAGTATGTCTTAAGAATATTTTCCCTCGTATAGAAGCAATAAAGTGAAGTATCACTCTTGTTAGTCCCCACTCATCATTCCAAACATACATATAAAAAGAACAGGCCATTCAACTTCCTTTCAGTTATTATTGATAGGCAGCCTCAGGCTTTATCTCCATTTTGGAATTAAACAGACTTTGTGCCTGAATATCTGATGACTTGGAGAATTACTGGAGTTGGTTGTCAATCAGTTCCATGAGTTAATAGGACCAGGGGCTTCCTCTACCTTTAAGCGAAACAATAACAGAAAAAGCAATGAAAAAAAAAAAGTTAAACAAACTGAATAGAACAATTCTCTGCTTCTAGCTGTTTGTCACCGTCACACGTATGGCAGGAAATGATATCTTTCAAACCAGACAGTTGAAAAACTAGAGCCCCCCGTTGAGTTAGATCCTGCCATCTATCTCGAAGTGGCAATTTTGTGGATTGATTAAGTGGTGTCTCGTGGAAACATTCTCTACGTGAGGTTCAAAACTCATCTCCCCAACCCTGCCTTCGATAGAAACATTTTCTGTAATTCAAGAAAGGATTCTGCTTCATGTCATATACCAGAGAATTAAAGGGCAGCTTCTACTATGTATGCTGTCCCCAGAATACATGCCAAGAGCATTGTCAACAGAATGGGGTGGAACACAGGAAACAGTAGGGTAGCATGTGAAGATCTGAGTGAACTCACCAGCTGGATGTTGGAGTTACATAGTTTTTTTTCCTAAACATATAGAAATACAATATGAAGAGTCCAAGAGAGAAAAAGTCACTGGTCAATGATATAAAGTTCAGGATCCATGGCAGGAGTTTACATTACTGGTATAAAGAACTCTCGTTATTTTCATGGCTACAAAGCCCCCAAATTTAACCACATATTAAATTCAGAGTACTCCCATTATTGACCATTCTTCCTATGTGACCCAGTGGGAGTCATGTTCTCAAGTATTTGGTCAATATTCAAGAAAAATACCATCCTATGACTATAGGAAAATAACACCTTCTCCTCTTTTCTGTTCCCTAAAGAGAATTTGTTATTGTCTGCTGGGTCCTCCAGACCCCTGTTGGACATGTTCTGGGTCATGGATGCAGGGAAGAATTGAGGACAATCAAAACTGTCTGGTTTAGATTTTCATTAGAAAACAGTGGAGAGAGAAAGATTCCAGAAGGATGAAAAGAAGAAAGCCCTAGAAGTCAGTGTGCCTAATTCAGTGGAGGTTTAGAGTGATTAAGTAAAGATTCTTTGGGGACAATTCCCCTTAGTGCAAGATAACAAGATAAGAGGGTATGGAAAGAGAATTTTAAGAATTTGGTCAAACATTATGAATGAATCATTTTTTGACATTTTCTGCAGATATTGCACTATTGTAACACATAACTCCACAATTATTTTTGGAATCTGGGAAAATTGACCTTTGAATGCAAATCTGTGTCCAAACTGGATCACATGGCAGGGAGACTTTTATTGAGTCACACAGTTAGAAACTTACATGTGAATATGAGCAGTGTTTCTATTCTGGACAAGATATCCCATCTGTGTTACTCAGCAGTTTTTATCACTGTAAATGAAGTACCTGACACAAACAACTTAAAAAAGGAGAAATTTATTTTGGCTCATGGTGTCAAGGTGTCAGTCCATGGTCATTGGGCTCCATTTGCTTTGGGTTCGAGGCAAAGTAAAACATCATGGTGGAAAAGTGTGGCAGAGGAAAGCAGCTCAGTTCCTGGCTGCTAGAAAGCAGAGAGAGAGATGAAAGGGGCCAGGCAAGATGCACTTCCACCAACCTACCTGCCTACAGTTTTCACTACCTCCCAGTGGTCCATTCAGATTCATCCACTGGTCAGAACCGTCATGATTCAATCACTTCCTAAAAGCCCCACTTCTGGACATTGCTGAACTGGGGACCTAGATTTTAACATGATGAGTCTTTGGGGGGATATTCCAGTTCCAAACCATAATACATCACTTCAGGGAGATAATACAAAAACCCTAATTTTTTTTCAAAAACCCATGCTACCACTCAAAGTCAGAATTCAAGAGATTTCTATTACCATGACAATGTAATTTGATGTTTTCATTTTCTCATCGACCAGAATTTTCTGTAAGGAATTCTATGCTATTCTATGTAGTTTTTTGGGTATTATACCAATTGGTTTGAAAATTGGGAATATACTTTATTTGTAAGGAAAAAAATATGGAATGCTTGGTAATCTAATTAAAGTAAATGATCTTAAAACAATTATTTTACACAGTGGGCTAACCAAATTTTGTTGGTAAAATGAGATAAAAAGTGAATGAAAGTTGGGTATGGTGGTGCATATCTGCAGTCCCAGTGACTCAGGACGTTGAGGCAGTAGGTTTACAAGTTCAAGGTCAATATCAGCAACCTAGAAACACCCTGTCTCAAAAAAAAAAAAATTAAAAGGATTGGAGATGAAGCTCAGTGATAAAGCAGCCCTGGATTCAATTCCCGGAATAAAAAAAAAAGTGATGATAAAGAAGTCAAATTAGGGCTGGGGATATAGTTCAGTTGGTAGAGTGCCAGCCTCACAAGCACAAGGCCCTGGGTTCAATCCCCAGCACTGCAAAAAAAAAAAAAAAAAAAAAGTCAAATTAGCCACAATAATAACAGCTAGGACTTACTTAACAGTCAGTCAATTCTTTAGTGGTTTTCCAAAGGCAAGCAGTGGGCAAGGTTTGGTGAAGACATTTTGGAAATCTTTGTGTAGTTTATGCCATTTGAATTTTATTTGTTTATTTTTATATTACTAACTTTGGCCTATGGCATTTACCAGGGCTTCATGAAGTTTTCATTTTTTACGATTTCAGGAGTGATGTCATGACTATGTTTTGATGACATGATATCAGGAGAGAATAAAATTCTCAAATGACTGGGAAGTCTTACTCCAGATATCTTAACTGGGATTAAAAAAACAGAAACAAAACTTTGGAATATTAGCCATAAAGAAGAATAAAATTATGGCATTTGCAGGTAAATGGATGATGTTGGAGGCTGTTATGCTAAGTGAGATCAGCCAATCC
>JAJEJO010000631.1:635934-666816 GCA_020662805.1 Glaucomys volans
GGAGGAAGGATAGATAGCATAGAGGGAAAGGAGGGGTGGGGGCGGGGAGGGGGGTAAAAATAATAACAGAATGTGTGACAGATACCATTGCCCTGTGTACATGCATGAACGCACAGATGGTGTGACTCTACTTTGTGTACAACCAGTGAAACAATAGCTGTACTCCATTTGTGTTCAATGAATCAATAAGTAAATAAACAAAACAAAACAAAACAAAAAAAACTTTGGAACTTCCAGTGCCAACTTCTTGGTCTACCTCTAGAATGCTTTGGAATTAATTGACCTCCAAGGTGAGGTAGATTCAGCCTCTTGAAATCAATTCCAAAATCAGTGTGAGCCCTTTAGGCCTTCCTGAGCCTTCCCAGGATCTACTCTCTTCCTTTCATTTACTTCCACCATTGACGAATCCTTTAATGTTCACATGAGCATCAATTACCATTTCAAATCCTTTATGCCTCATCTTATCACGGAGGGTCTGTATGTAGCTTCAAAATATCAGGCCCCACAATATATTTGTTGTCTTTACTGGATGTTTAGCATTTAAAAAGCAATAGGCAAAATTCATGCCAAATTTACTGAACCAGTTAAAAAAGAAGATCATCTAAAATGATTCGAAATATTATCCCTTCCATCTCCATTCTCAGCTTTTTTGGACACTGTTTTGTATCAATTATTTTAAAAACTAGTATTTGCAGGCATTATGTTATCTGGTAAATTGGGCTCAATTGAGACTAAGGTATTTATGTTCAGGAAGCCAAATGTAGAACCACTGTGCCTTACCATGTGAAGCAAGGGAACAAATTTAAAAGAAAGATAGTGTCTACTGGACATGCCTCATGAAGTGGATTAGTAGAGAGAAACTATCAGTGAGCCCACAGGTCTGTTATGTGGCAACATGCTATTACTTCACATGCCATACCAATCTTCTCTGGTTTATGCAAATTACAGATGGTGTAACAACTGATCCTTAATCAAAACTTCATTCTGACTTTAAGATTTTTAAGTCAAATAAGAGTAGATTAGAGATAGTTTGTTAACGTTCACTCTTGGCTCATTTTAATCATAAGGGTAAGCCTTCACATATTAGTCCAGGTTAGGTTACAAATTGAGAAAAATTTCAGGAATTATACACTCAGATGTGCCTTTTTTATATTTCCCCAGAATCCTATTAGAGTCTGTCTGAGCTTCACAATGTATCTTTTCTGTATTAGCTTGCCTTTCCTAATTTTAACCTCTTTATCTTTCTGTGCTGTGTTCTGAGTGATTTAACCAATTGTGTCTTCCAATTTACTATTTATTTCTTTAATAATATCCAGTTTATTGTTTTGCCCTCTATTGAAGTTTTTTTTAAAATTTTTTGCTTCTTTTTTTTATTTTTATTTTTTAATTTACTTATTGATTCATTGAACACAAATGGAGTACAGCTATTGTTTCACTGGTTGTACACAAAGTAAACAATTTCAGGAATTACTATTGATGAGTTTATTACCAGATGCTTTTTGTTTTACACCTTCCTGTCTTTGTTTCATAGATATGAGTAATTTCCTTCTGAAGTTTTCAGAAACATGTTTGTAAGTTCTTTCAAAATATCCTATTATTTCTATTTTCTTGATTGTCAGTTTTTTATTATTTGCTGTCTTTCCCAAAACTAGATTTTTTTTCTAATTTTTTGTTGGACAATTACCTTCAGTAGACATTTTCTTTCTAGTGATCTCTTATGATTGCTCACTCCTCCTGTCAGAGGATTTTCATGTTCTCTCAGTCTGGCCTGAGGTTTACCAGCTTCAAAGCAGATCTACTCAGTCAGATAGGAGCTCTGACCCTGCAGGGGTTTCATGACTCCTTCTCCTAGCCAGAGCAGGGAACTGTCTGGGTTCCGGGACTGGTAGTGTATCTAATCCTCTCTTTGTCATAGGTTGCAGTCTTCCTTCCATGAAGGAAATCAGACATTATAGGACAGACAGTAATCACAGATCTTCACCATGTTTGGGACATATTTGATCTTTGTTCTCCATGGATATAATATTTTACTTTGTGGCTTGAGTTTGTGGCCATTTCATTGTCTCAGTAAAATAGAAATTTAATTCTCTTTTAATATAACTTGTCCTGGGATGTGTGAATGAGTGTGAATGTATGTGTAGGTGCACACACACATAAAGAAGTAGCGAGACAGGGACTTCATCAACCACACATGGAGTGATTTCTTCTTATTCCTGATGTTTTTGACCATTCTAGGTAATAAGGTAATAGTTTTCCTAGGTACTTGAGCAGAAATCTGAACCTCAGCTTAAGGATAGGGTTAGAAACTTTCGTGAGATCATAGGATTTCTTCAAAATGGGATTTTGAGTAGATGTAAAAGTCATAAATTTTTTTTTATATTCTAGGTCTTCTGGCTTTTTTGAATATGGAATACAGTCATGAATAATCCTACAAGGATTATTAAAAGTTTTCTAATTTCACATAATGATTATTCAAATGAGTTGATTCCATTACTGTGATTCTTGGGTTGCAAGATTACAAGGATTCTTCCTATAATTTCCACAACATATTGACATGCATGACAGCAACAATGTGTTGTGATTATGGTCAAATGGGTGTGTGGCACCATAGGTGCTGTGCTTTGCTATATATCTGTCACTGGCTGCCCACACTCCCTTTTTTAGGATAAATCATCAGTAGCAGCATGACTCCATCTAAAACTTGAATTAGGTGAAAGAAATTGATTCCATGCCATTTTAAACTTTATAGGATAGCTCCATTCATCCATGTCAGTGCCCTGAAAAGATATGAGAGTCAGATATGCAATGTGTATCAGGGAGTGTGAGATCCTATGATGAAGGGAATTAGGCACATTAAATGGTGACAGGTAAACTCTGTTGTTGAAACCTCCAGGTTCTTTTCCCACCCCAGGCCATAGTGAAGAGGGCACCCATCATCCTGTCAGTGCACACCCGAGTCACAGGGTGAGATTTTTAGCTTGTATTCTACCTTCTTATAAGGTGCAGCTGGTAGAGTTGTCAAAAACAAATATTGATGGAGCCCTGTATCAACACAGGGCTGAATTCTGATGCATAATCTGGCCCCACCTACCTGGGTATCATTCTAAACTGCTAAGCAATCTCTGAACTTTACCTTTTACGAACCAAACTTTCATGGGCTGGGGATATAGCTCAGTTGGTAGAGTGCCTGCCTTGCAGGCACAAGGCCCTGAGTTCAATCCCCAGCACAGAAAAAAAAAAAAAAAAAAAAAAAAAAAAGAATCAAACTTTCTACTTTCTCTGTGTCTCTGCTCATACACTTCCTTAAGACATCACTGCCACTCTTAATATCCCCAAGTGAGTCTGGCAGACACATACCTGTTGATCCTTCTACTATGACCCAGAGCACTAAGTTTTCCAAATTTCTCCTAATGGTACCAGGCAGATGTTGAGTATCTCTCCTTACACACACCTGGTGTGCACTCTCTATCAGTGCAAACGCCACTCCTAGTAGGTCACAGGGCCATCTGCATCTCCATATTGGGGCATGAACTAGCATGATACAGTGAGAGTATACAAAAAGGCAGTTGCTGGTAAAATAGCAACTGAAATTGGACTTCATTTTTACTGAAATTCAACTCTCCAAACAGGTCTAGCCAATTCATTTCACTTGATCAAATAGCTTTGTTTAATCATACTTCTGAGAGGTTTACCAGATATGAGACAGTCAAGTTTGTCAGCAGACAACATCTAATAATGAACAGGAGGATATTGTTTATCTCTAAGTCATTGGAGCCTTTGGGGTAAAAAGGAGTTTCCCCTAATTATGTCCAACTCCTGCTCCTCCCATTGCCTGCCTGTGTTGACAGTTAACCTGGTTGAGTTACATTCATAAACACCTGTGACAGGTGGGCACTCTTCAGCACTGGAGTTTCCACTTACCTATGCCAAAGAGGATCATGGCTAACTGAACTCTGAGTGTGAGGAGGAATAATGTCCCTGAAGTCCCCATTTCCACAGTAATCCATGTGGGATAGGAGCCAGGTCTTGTCCAGCTGCTGTGCTGGGTGGATGCCCCATCCCCTGGCCTGAAAAAGGACTCCAAAAGCACAGATGGGCTCTTAGGATCTGAGTGCCTCTGTACACAGATGCCCTTTCTGTTTGGCACTGCTGAGGACAGAGGGTCAAAGTGGTCAAACCTGTGTCTCACTCATGACATTTGCGGGAGGACGAAAGGGGATGTCCACTTGCATAGTCGTTGTGGAATTTTGGGGGAGCTCTCAGAATGTGGGAATGATTCACCTCCATATCCTCTCACTTTCATCCTCACTCTGCTTTCCTTATGATTGAGGTTATGATGCTTATCTAGGAATGTTAGTTCTGGGTTTAAAAAACGTGCTAAAATTTTTTCTTCATATTCTTTATATTTTTAAATGTACCTAGTGTGTTTAAAAAAACACACTAACACTTAAAGGGCCCTAGAGATCATCCAGTTTTTCAGCTTCTTTATAGGTAGGAAAACTAGGGTTGGAAATACTGCAACTTTGGGGATATCATACAATAGCAATGTGATTCTAAAAATGGAAAGTTGACTGTGTTTTCCATTCTCAGACTCCAGGGCTCTTTTTAGTGCACCAAGAAACCTTACATGTTTGTGGTCATAGAAAGTCTTAGGTCATAATCTCAGTGAAGCAGGGCTCTTCAAAAAATATTTAATTCAATTGGTTTGTCCACATACTATAAACAAATGGAATCAATCTGATCTGGATTTCTGAGTATTCTCCCAGAGTGTAACTGACTTTTAGTTTCCACTGGTGGTCTTTGTAACAACAAATGTATCTGTAAAATAGCCAGGCATCCTCAAAGAAAATATTGATAGTGGAAATAATTTTCTCTCACAAATTTCCCTACTTGAGACTGAGACAGGGATAAGGAAAATAGAGATGATGTCTGCAAACCTGTGAATATTCCATGTAGGAATATGGAATGATTTGGTGACTGAAAATTATTCTTTTTTTCTGATGGAGTGCCAAGCCCTAAAAATGCAATATAGTCATCAATCTGAAACTTCACAGCATTTGTCAAATTCTTCTATTTTCAAAAATCCATTCTTGGTGGATGGAAATCTCCAGGTCTCAGAAAGCAGACGTCATGAGGGTGAACTTCCTTTGTGTTATAGGCAAGTGGTTCAATGAATATTTTGATTTCTCAAACTTCTATATTTTCTGAACAAAGGGAGCAAGGGGCTGAAACTGGACTTGGGAGGTCTTTAGCAGTTGGAAACCTTGTTCAAACAGAATACGGAAGACTTTACTTTTGATATCTAACCCCAAGCCAAACAGAATGTTCTAGAAATCTGAAGATTTCTGCTTTAATTGCTGTATCTAAGAGACTAACATATATGGCCATCCCCTTGAAAACTGTCAATCTAAAATTCTCTTTGAAAGTCAGAGAGTCTGCTTTATACTCAGCAGGCATGAATCCTGGTAACTTGGTTGTCCAGAGCTCTCAGCTGAAAAGCTTATGTTCTTTGTAATTCCACATTTCTTTTCCATATCTCTTTATAATTCTACATTGATCAGTTGAGGGATGGAAGCCAAAAGAATCTCAGACTTTGCTGCCATGCTGCACATCCTAAAAATTCTTTGGGGGAAAATATTGCTGTTTGCTACAGACACTGGCCGAGATAAAGTGATCTCAGAAATAGATGGACTTTGGTGATAGGTATAGACTAACTTTTAAATACCTATGATTATTTAAGAATGTGGGGGTTGACTTTACATGATTTGTATCATTGATGCTGAAATCAATCATTTTCATATCAAAAGGACTCCTTTTTCCATTAAAGTCAAGGATGCTTATCTCTGAACTCAGGGGAAATAATATTTATCATAAACATAATTGCCATGTCCAAAGCCAAAATCAATTTGAAGATTCTACCTATCCCCAAGCTCCTTTAAAGAATAATGGAGGGATTAAATTTCATAATTTCATTTTTTATAGCTACTAGGATAATAATTTCCAAGGTAGGTATTATTCAACATGGATTTGGAACAATTAATCAGAAAAGGGGGACATTTGATGTGGGGCAGTAAAAGGTTCCAGAACTCAGAAGTCAATAGACCTAGGTTAACAAGTGGTAGGAATAATGTGGGTGACTTGGCAGGTGATTTAGCTAACTTCTCTGAATATCAAATGTGCCATCTGTGAAGTGGGTCCAATAAAACTTCTTTCAGAGGGTGTTCTCAGAATTCATTAAGAGAATTATCGTAAAGCAGTAGATGCAAATTAACCTAAAGGGACACTGTGACCAGTTCACTGGGTATTTTCATGGGGACCTGGATGAGGAACTCAAGATCAACATCTCTAGGCATTTCAACATGTCCAGTGTACAGAAAACTCCAAATATGTGTTGTTTTTAGGTTCATGAGTTCTCATTTGCTCGGTTGGGATCACTGAGAGAATGATGTTGGGCTGGATGAAAGATCTCTTCCTAAGAAGTTTAAGGAAATTATTGTCTTCCCAGTCTCACAATGCAGCATTGCTCTGATGCTGATGTTTAGATCTAACACCAGCAGTGTGGTGACTTCCATGTTAGAAAACCTGCTGGATATTGTATCATTCCTTATGTCCAATACCTTCTTGAAATAGCTACAATCTACATTTTGAGTCAATGGAAGGTCAGCAAACTGGCAGTCCACTGGCCTTAGGCAGAATGGATAAGTGTGGGAGTTAAATGAAGAAACAAACACAGGGAGGACCCAGAAGAGAGGGGTCCATCAGCTTTCCTCCCTGGTGTCATGGTCTCAGACCCCAGGTACACACCAGGTACAGCTGTTGTGCAGAACCCCACTTAGCCAAAGTAGGAAAAGTCACACACTGGTCATTTTACTTTCAAGTGAAATTGAAGGGGAAATGAATCTCTTATATTAAAGAAAGATAAAATTGTTAACATTTATTATTTATCAATTTTTTCTTTCCCTTTATTTTAAAGTCCATGTGAGGCCACTTTTCTTTAACTTGCTTCACCTGATCAGGAAATACAGGAACAGGGTGGGGTTGTGGCTCAGTGATAGAGGGCTTGCCTAGCATGTGTGAGACATTGGGTTTGATTCTTAGCACTACATACGAATAAATAAATGAAGGTCCATCAACAACTAAGAAATAATAATTTTAAAACTTTTTTAAAAAAATAAATACAGGAACAATTTTGCAAGTGGTTTTTCAATTCAAGTGGCCTGTTTCAGACAGGCTCCATTTATTCAATAATACATACTTTTAAAAAGCTATCCTTTCTTAATTTCTTAAGATCATTGCTTGAAAACAAATGAGTTAGTGACTCTGTGCGTGCAAATATTGCTTTTATGACCACATGTTTTTTTACTCTGTGAGGAAGGATTTTATTCAAACATCATCAACAAATACCCTTGGTAATGGTCATACATACAGTGGGACTAACTTTCCCCTAGGAAGTTATTCCATTGAAAATGATCTGCTGTGACTTAGTTCTTGCTGTAGGTGATATCATGGTCGAACAGAAAAGCGTTTAAAACACTGTCATGTGTCATTAAGGACCATTTACACTGTGGGACTGCTCTTAAGGAAACCTGAGTACTTCTGCAACCGAGTTACATTCAGAACACATTCAGCCTAGATTTAAATAGGGAAAGAAAAAGCATAGAATCCTTGTTTTTAGAGTTGACATGTACCAAATGCTAAGTTATCTGTAAAAATTGGCTAGAGCTAAAATATTGTTTAATTTCATCCACCTTAAATCTGATGTTTGAGTGACATAAAAAAATGTAAAAGTCTAAGAAAACACATAATGTTATTTTGAAAATGTCTTGTTTTGTAATTCCTTATACTGAGACCTGAAGTTGAGATACAGAGATACATTTGAATGATACTAAATGAAAGGTGAAAGTAGAGAAGGAATAAAATGAACAACAAAATCAGCTTTTCCTTTCTGCTTTTTTGTTTGAAAAGAAAGACTGAAAAAGGTACTTGGTGTAAACCACATGGGAAAAAAATATCTTTTCAGTTGCAAACTGCCATTAAGTTTCAGCAATGTGAGCATGTTGTATGACCATGCAGGACCTGAGTCGCTTGCCTGTTTAAATGATGCACACAGGCAACAAAAAATGAGATGGAGTGATAAGGACAGACACGCTGTCCCAGTGCAGATATCATCTCCCTGGGACTGGGAGGCCTTGTAGCAGCATTGGCATTTTGGGCCTTTTGCAATAGTGAAGGACCACTGCCACCTGTAGTCAGCAGCAAGCATTAGCGCTGACATGCTGCGGGTTGCAGGCCTAGGGAGGTATTAGTGCAAGCTATTAGTTCAATAATTGCCCAACCTGGTAAGTCTGAGATTCCAAAAATTTCCCAATAAAAAGTGTTTCATGGATATATCCATGGCCTGAGTGAAGCTTCTCCCACAAATCAGTAGTCATCCTTCAGACCATATGAAGAATGTGATTATTGTGTATGAATATAAAAGCACAGAATAGATACCTTAAACTCAAAAGCCTTCAAGAGGCGACTAAATAATGTAGATGTAAAGGGATAAATGTGATAAGAGATTCTGAACTGAGGGAATGATGGTCCACTTTAGAGACATTAAATTTTGTTTTTTAAAGAAAGGCTATACTCCATCAAGCAATACACATTTGCAGTTCAGACTAAGCTTGCAACTCTCTTGTGCCAGAGGTCAGCAAGCGGATCTGTAAGATCCCAGCGGACATTTGCATACTCAGGAACAAAAGTCAAAGTACACTTTGTTCAGTCATTCATTAATGTATAAGTTCAAGTTATTCACTGAAAATATTTCTTGAGTGCTTGCTTTATTCTAGGCGTCACTACATATTGATAGAAAAGCTGAAAAAGTAGATGTTAAACAAATAATTACATAAATAGAATTACATTTGTGATAAATGTAATGAATGAAAATCCCAGGCAATTGTAAAACTGTATAGTGTATTTCATAAAACTTGCTTGCTTGTAAATCACATCACTATTTTATATGTTGTTGCTTTAGTCAGTTTTGTAGCACTTGGACCAAAAGAACCTGAGAGGAACAAGTTGGCTTACAGTTTCAGAGGTCTCAGTCTGTAGATGGCCTACTTCAGAACTCTGAGCCCAAGGTGAGGCAAAACATCATGGCGGAAGGGCATGAAGGATACAAGCAGTTCAGGACATGTCAACAGGGAAGCAGAGTGAGAGAGCTCTGCTCATCAGGGACAAAACACAAATCCCAAAGGCATGGCGCCTATAACCTACCTCCTCCAGCCACACCTTACCTGTCTACAGTTGCTACCTAGTCAATCCAAGTCAGTGGTCAGTCCACTGAGTAAGACTCTCACGACCAAATCATTTCACCTCTGAAGTTTCTGCATTGTCTTACACAAGAGCTATTGAGAGATATCTCATGTCTCAATCATCATAACAGTCAGGCAGCCTTTAATGACAGGGATGCATTCTAAGAAAGGCATCATCAGGCAGTTTCTTCATGAAACTATGTGAATGTCATGAAGTAGTATTTTTTTTTTTTTTTTGGTACTGGAAATTAAACCCAGGGGTGCCACCCACATCCCAGCCCTTTTATTTTTTTCACTTTGAGATGGGTCTCACTAAGTTGCTGAGGCTGGCTTTGTACTTGTGATGCTCCTGCCTCAGTCTCCTGAACTGCTAGGTGTGTGCCATTGCACCCGGCTATGAAGTATTCCTACACAAAGTAAGAGGGCTACAACCTCACCAGAATATGTAACCCTATGGGACTAACACCTTATACATGGTCTGCCATTAACCAAAATGTTGTCATGAAGTGTGGGAGTATACTGCTAAGAAAGGTAAAACCCTGCCAATGAACACATACAGCCCTATGTGTTCTTAGTATTGACACATTTTGTTTTAGATTTATGGAAAGAGTTCATTTTCAACTTATTGCACCAGTTTTTAAAATTATAAATCACCTTGTGCATACATAAAAAGGAAAATGGAAAATAAAGCATTTTTAAAAGTATTTTCATGTTGAATGCTGAATTCTTTTTTTTTCTAAAGGTCTTTATTTATTAATTTATTCATTTTTTGCACACAAATGGGGTACAACTTTTCGTATCTGTGGTTGTACACAATGTAGATTCACACCATTCATGTAATCATACATATACACAGGGTAATACTGTCTGTCTCAGTCTACTATCTTTCCTTCTCCATTTCTTAATACAACCAAGGTTTATTCTTGCTTCACACAGGTCTGATGTGGCTTGATCTACTCTCTAGGCTAGCATCCTCCATGCTAAAATGCTGAATTCTTTTGAATCACTTTTTGACTCAGCGTTATCAATATCTGCAGTTTTTTGTACACCATCATCATCTGGTCATCAGGAGTTTGGGGGAGTAGCAATTCTTAAGAGTGCCCCACTCTCCTCTGTGAGGTTTCCTTCCCAGTGCTGACACTGGTTCTGAGTTTAGATGCTGGTACCATTTTGGAAGCCACAGAGATAAAAGTTAGAGAACAAAGGAAGAGAGGCCATATCATTCTGAATATTGATCTTGCTTTACACAGATGAATTTAGGTGCAGATAAGCCTGTTCATGTAAACAATCTTTAGTGACAGAAAATTAGGTTCAGCCCCTCTCATTAGTATATACGTAGAGTACATATTTAGAGATTATCTGTTTGAAGGGGCCGCAGACCCTGGGTCTCTCAGGCATGGAGGTTGGTCACCTGGGAGCTTGGCATATGCAAGGAATCAAGTGAATGGTGGTGCAGCTGTGGTGTGGAAGAAAAGGGGTTTGGGGCTGGAGGCCAGTCTGGGGTGGCACCACATAAACTCCCGTGAGGGGTTTTGGTCTTCATCCTAAGGGAATTTGGCAATTATTAAAGGGATTTAGGCAGTGGAATGACATGATCATGTTTGCATTTTTGCTCCGGCTATAAAGCAAGTGAACTGTAGGGAGAGAATTATTTTCTCTCTGGCCAAAGCAGAGCTCTTCATTTCTCCAGAAATCTGGATTTCAATCACTGGTGAACTTCCCTTTGGATGTTTCCTGAAGAGGGGTACATGCAGATAATTAACCATGCACACAACATTTGGAAATTTTACAGAGCTGAAGTCAACAGTTAAACTACACTCAGAATAATAATTCTATAAGCAATAGATCCCAGTTAAAAGGAGCCATCAATGGCTTTATTTCTTTTTTACTTTCTTTGTCTTTTTGGATAAATGAATGAGACTATAAACAACGAAATTTAGATTTGAGAGTAAGAGAAAATTTTGTATTTCCTAGAGTGAGAAGAAATTCCACTCAGTCTCCACCATACAAAACACCCCCTTGGGTAATGCGCAGTATGTTGTCAGTATGGAAATGAAAGTATGGACACAGCATTGAACCATTAATTATGGTTTTGATTTAGTTGGTGGAAACTATTTCCTTTTGTTGGAGAATGGTCAAATTCATTCTGAGACCACCCAGTGACAAGAGTTATGATGAAAGTATTTTTTTTTCCCTTTGCTTCCTTTTTTAAAATGGGTTTTGGCTAACTAGTAATTTCACTTAATTTTACCTCTGCACATAGCATTTACCTAGGTACTGTGCTCATTTTATCTTTTGATTATTTTAAAAACTTTTGTGGTAAGTATGATTCCCATTGTACAACCTTTACCTAAGTATTCCAATTAAATGAAAATAATTTTAATAACACCAATGAAAGCTAATACCATCACAGTGCTTATTATGGATCAGAAACTCAATCTTTATAAGCATTATGGGAGAAGGAACTATCATGACCTCATTTTTGTAGACCGGGCAACTAAAACACAGAGGAGTTAAGTAACTTGTTTAAGGCCACACAGCCTGTAGGGAGTGGTGGAGCTGGGAGTTGGGTTCAGGGAGTCTGGCTGCAGAATCTGTGCACTTAACCTCTAGCCAATCACCCCTTTAAAAGTAATGCTGTTTGAAAAGTCAGTTCATGACATACACATATCAGTATATACAATATTTTTCTTTTGAACAGCTTCATAACCCCCTTAGCTGGGTCACCCCATCATAAAAATATGGGAGATTTTTGAAACTGAATCCAACTTTATGGAACAAGATGAGTAAAGTTTAAAAGCAAGCAGATGTTTGCAAAGCATATAAAATTCAAAATTGCTCTACACTCGATGATATTTGGAACGCAGGCATAATTCTTTTCAAATATGATTTTTATCTGAATGGTGTCCCTTAAAACTTCATTTTAACACCCAAACGATCCCCAGCTGTTGGGGTAGATTGGCCCCTGCTGGGTTTGTTTCCCAACACTTCCCATATTCCACCATAAATATTCATGGTGCAGTACTCCTGCTACCCAAAGGGGGCCAGGATTCATTTTTATGAACTCCTCTCAACTGGGATTAGCATCTTTCACCTATTACCCAACTTCTGAATTATGATTTTGTTCTGCCATGGTCTCCATTTTCTGTATTTTTGCTGATATCTGAGAAGCCTGAAGAAAACATGAAGTGCTAAAGAAACTTCTAATCCCAGGAAGTAGGCCCAAGGAGTATACAAAATCAATTTTTAAAATATAAGATCTCATTCAAACTTTAGACCCAGACCAGTGTGAAACCACTGTTTTCTTTTTCAGATTTCCCAGGCAATGCCCAGGCCTCTGTAAGAGGTCTGCAAACTTAATATCTGGGGTCAGAGGTGGGCATGAGGGAGAGGTAAGGTGGGGGAGCTGCTAGTTCCACAGCCTGTATCCTCAGACTACAAAAAGGAAGATTTTTGTCCATATGATTTATGTTTGAATGGGTTTAGAGCCCAGAAAACTCTAGGAGTAAATCTACTTTGTTGTTGTCAAAGCTAAGCAAACAACATTTGGGGTGGAGAGGTGACAGAAGTGTGTGTCCCTATCTCTTCAGTTCTCTCTCTCCCTTTCCCTTTTAGTTGGTTCTTAAACCAGACCTACTCTTTACATATGGCAGATTTATGACATGCCTTATGTACTCAGAAGTGCTCTGACTACACACAGATCCAAATCAGGAGAGTCTGACAACTTGCCTTATCAATGGGAAGAACAGTTGACCTTCAACATTGTGCTTGGGTTTTTCTGCCAATTTGACACTAATCAGTCAGAGTAACTCCTACACAATATTTAACTTCTTGAAATCTCCATTTCTTCCATTTGTAAAATAGAGGGAAGTATCAGTTACAGAGGCTTCTTGTGAAACCTCAGTAAGGCGTGTGAATAGAATACTCAGCACACACCTAAATAATGGATGCGGGCTCCCTCCTCTCCTCCTCCAGTGGCACTGCTCATGTGTTGGAGGAAAAAATGAAAAGTGGGTGATGGACAGTGGTCTCCATCCCAGCAGGCATGGTGGCTGCATTCTCTATCTCATCGCTTTGGCCCACTGCACAAAGGCAAGAGGTAATGCCATCCAATTCTGCTAAGCTTTCTGCCACAACATGAGTGAGTTGTGAGAAGGCACACACTGAACATACCATACTCACCAGGTCTTTCTCTAAATGTTATTCCACTCACTTTGAAACCTACTGGAGCCCCCTGATTTTGCCAACCACTCTTCAACCCCACTATTTCATTGGGGAGATGCCTGAAAAACCACTACTTGTTTGCAGGACAGATTATTGAGTTCCTGCACATGGACTTCATAAAAAGACACTGACACCACCACTGCCCAAGTCAGAAGAAATAACTAGAACAGAATCAATAACATAAAAACTGGAGGCAGTACACTCAATACACTGGGGTCTCACGTGTGTGATGGATCTGCAGTCAACTTCCTGGGATTTTTTCCTGTCTCTGTTGTGCTCAGGATTAATACATTGGGCAACTCACTGACCTTTCTGAGCCCTGATTTCTAGGACCTGCCTCATAAAGTTTTAAAGGGATTAAATGAGAGAGTTCAGGTGAAATATGTAGCACACTAAAGAGTGTTGGCACAAAGTACTCAATTTTTATTAGCTTATAAACTAGCTTTGAAAGAAGCTGAGAACCAACATTATGTTCATATCCCATGTTCATAACCATGGACGCTTAATTAACCAGGATGGCAGGGATGTGGGGGGAAATGTAACAAAGCTGTAGAGTGTCCACTCAATGGATAATATGGCCTTGAGAAAATGGAAGGTTTTTTTTTTTTTAATGTTCTTGCACATATTTTAAAGGGTGACAATGAGCAGGTTTCTGTCTGTGAGAGGTGACTCTGTGCGTGCATCTTGAAGGTGCATCGGTGCATTCCACAGTGTGTGTATGCAGAGGTCACTTTTTGATGTGAAATGGCAGTTACTATATGCAGAGCCTGGTGTCACGTGCAGTTCTCTTTCTTAAGTATGATTGTCACCCACCAGGCAGAGCTCCTATTTCAATCCTAGGCATCTTCAGCTTTTTGTCTTATTATTTTCAGCTGTGCTTAACTGTGTATTTGGAACATTTCTTCAGCTTTCTTTGCTTCCAGGTACTTCACTATCATCCCTCTTGGGCTGTCTCATGGTCTGCTGTGCATGGGGAGTGTGGCCCAGTGGCCTAGAGAGCATTGCTTAGATACTTTCCAGTACCCTAGGGCATAACATCCTATTGGTTCCGATGTGACAAACCTGGCAAAGTGGGACCAGACATTGATAGAGAAAATCATCCTCATGACCCTTGTTCACATACTCAACCCTGCCCTGTTTGCTTGCTGCAATAAATTTGCATAGAAACAACATTGTTTGTGTAGAGGGAGAAGTGTTGGACAAAACCTCATATGTCATAAGCTACCCATCTGACTGCTTGGTTTGGAGTTGAGTCTTTTTCATTAGTGTGGGAGATGAAGTCATGGGAAAGGCTGGGTTTAGGTTATGCTGTTGTGGCCTGAGATTAGAAGGTAGAGCACAGCAAGGTGAGAGAGGCCAGTCTCCCAGGTCTGCTGGGAATAAGTGTGGTCCTGGCTTATGGGGAAGCAGCAGCTCCTTGACTGCTTCAAGCATCACTGTTCAACATGGACCCAACCACATGATGTATGAGAGGCTCCTTCAAGTGCAGCTGGAAAGGAGCAGAAGAATTGGGGCCAGTAGGAATTGTGAGTGACAAAGTAGTTCATATTGGGGACCTCCAGGAACTACTGAAAGAAACTCTGAGGAAGTTTCTCAGTTCTCATCTGGTAGACCTAATTAGCAAGGAGTGGAGGCTTCTGAAACTATGGTAATTTTGAGTTTTAAATTCAATTTTGTGAACTTAACTTTTAATAATAAAACATTTCTATTAATCTTTTATTTGTTCTAATTAGTTATACGTGACAGAGTGTATTTATGCATTTTGATAAATCATACATAAATGGAGTATAATTTCTCATTTTTCTGATTGTACATATTGTAATGTCACATCGGTCATGCAGTCATACATGTGCATGAGGTAATAATGTCTGTTTCACTCTACTATCCTTTCTACCCCCTTACCTCTTCCCTTTCTTTCTCTCCCCTCAATCTAATCTAAAGTAACTCTATTCTTATTGTAAATTAGCATCCTCATATCAGAGGGGAGATGTATCTATATAACCACTTTTGAAGCAGCCCTTTAGAGTGGCAAAAAATTTTAGGGTGTGGCAGAAGAGTGAAGAGCCCACAAGGAGTTTCTTTACTGTTATTCAAAAGTAAGTATCTGCAACAAATTAGTTGATGCCAAACACAGAACTTTCCAGATAACATCATTTATGGGTTTAATGGTATTTTTAAAAGACCTTTCAAATAATGGTGAATCTTTATAGTAATCTGTAATGACGTTAATGGTCTGAAATAATATTGTACCATGCTTAAATGCATTGGCTAAATTTAAAATAGTTGTCCGATTTGAAGAACTTTCTTATCTGTCTTTTCTTTTCAAAATGTATAATTGCATGAGGAGATTGCAGGTAGGTCCTAAGCATTGGTAGCTCACTATTTCCAGAAGTTATAATGAGTCTTACTTTATACTTATAGTGGATGCTGGTCATTCTGGTTTTAGTTTGGAGACCACTGTGATGAGATTTGGATAGCAGTCTCTAGGTATAAAAGGAACTCTGACTTCATGTTGGAATTGTACTATGGTGAACTTGGTGGTCACATCTTGGAGTGCCTTTAGGTTCTTAGCCTTTCCTCTGGGAACTGCTCTGCTTATAGCCCCTGACGACTGGGAGGTCTGAAAAGCTCTTCCATGATTCATTCCCTGATTATAGAAGACTGGATGAAGAATATGACCTAAATTGGACCAATTATTCTGTTTCTCATAGAGGTTTAATTTGAGCCAATGAGAGAGTTTGAATGTTTTAATTGGTTTTCTCCAAAACTTCAAGGCAAAGATTTGAATGCAGCTGTTTATTAGAAAGGAGATCTCGGAAACATCTGTAGGGAGTGGAACAGTGAGAAAGGGAAGGAAATGATGCTGATAAGAGATAACTCATCAAGTTAGTGAACACTTGGAAACTAGGGCTTAATCCAGTTAGTGGTCTCTGGCACCCAGTATGGAATGTGTCTGACTGATTCCATCCTAAGGGACAAGGGAGCTAAGATATTTTTTATCAGTTGGGTTTGGTTATTGGTTAAGTGCCACTCTCTGGAGATGTTAATTCACATGTGCTAACTATGGACAGAGTGGAACTGGTGTACAGAGCTTCATGTTAGCATAGAAAATTGGACCAGCAGTGTGGAAGCACTCGGAGATGAGGGGCCACAGGAGGGCCCTGACAACGGCTCACAGCAGACTTAATTTGCTTTTAATGATGAGCCATTTAAAAAGAAGAGTTAAGAGCAAACTTTCAGGCCTCATGTAAACTAACAAATGAGAGAAAGTTCTTCAAACAGAAGCTGAAGAATGTGGTAAGTGTCTAGAGACAAAGAGAGAAGGTGTGTGACATGAAATGCAGTGAAGGTGAACTTGGTCAGGTAAGATACCCAATGCCACAGGTCTCAGCTGAGTTTCATTTTTCTGTTCTAGAATATGTGAAAATTCCTGACTCCTTCTCCTCTTCATTTTACTAATCTAAATGTCCATCATTCTTAAGATGTGGCCAAATGATTTTTCCAGGAGTGGCCACAGCATTTATTTTCAGTCTCTCATATTCTTTGAAGTCCTGACAGTCCCCAGTCAGGAGTGTTACTTCCCTTTCCCCTGAGCATATGTGGGCTTTGCCACTGCCTTGAAGGATAGAATTATTGTGAAAGAACTGCTATATGACCACCCCCCATCTTGGTACTGGGAATCAAACTAAAGCCTCAGTCATGCTATGTAAGCACTCTACCTTAGGCTACATGCCCCTGTCCATGCTACATGACTTCCAGTGCTAAGTTGTAGAAGGTACATGTTCTATCTTGCTCTCTTGGCAATCTAGCTCTTAAAATCTAGCCATCATGTTGTGAGGAAGCCCTTGATGTATAGGAGGCCCTGGTGAGCATTGCAGTTGAGGGTTCCCACCAAGGTCTCAGCCAGTAGCTATTGTCAGACCACAAATGTGCGAATGATCTGAGGCTAGAGATAACCCCTGATTTTGAGTTGCACCTGATAATACCAAGTGAAGCAGAGATGAACCATCTTCACTGATCCCCACCCAATTTGCAGATTTGAAAACAAAATAAATTTTTAAAAAATTTTGTTTAAAATTTGTTTTAATTAGTTATACATAACAGTAGAATGTACTTTGCTACATCATATATAATGGAGTATAATTTCTCTTTCTTCTGGTTGTACATGATATAGAATACCACTGGTTGTATACATGTACATGGGGTATAATGTCTAATTCATCCTATTGTCCTTCCTAACCCCATACACTTTCCTCCCTTCACTCCCCTCTAATAAATTGAAATCACTAACTTTAAGGATGATTTGTTACACAGTCCTAGATAACTGAGCAGCTGAAATCCAAAATAAGGTAAGCAATGTGGATTTGTATAAGGTCTTTTAAGTGGTTCAGGGTAACTGTCACTGGTTGATAGCCCCAAACCCAATGTATATATATTATGTGTCCCCCAAAAGTTCATGTGTAAGACAATGCAAAAAAATTCAGAGATGAAATATTTGGGTAATGAAAGACTTAACCTAAGCAGTGCATTAACCCCCTGAGAGAGATTAATGGAGTGGTAACTATAGGCAGAAAGGGTGTGACTTGAGGAGGTGAGTCACTGGGGCATGCCTTTGGGGTATATATTTTGTACCCAGTAAGGGGAGCAGTCTCTCTGCTTCCTGGTAACCATGTCCTGAACTACTTTCCTACACCACATTCTTCCACCATGATGTTCTGCTTCATGTTGGGCCCAGAACAATGGAGCCAGCCATTTATTTTTTTAAATCTATTTAATTAATTAATTTATTTATTTTTTGTGGTGCTGGGGATTGAACCCAGGGCCTTGTGCTTATAAGGTAAGCACTCTACCCACTGAGCTATATCCCCAGCCCGGAGCCAGTCATTTATGAATTGAGACTTCTGATACCATGAACACCAAATACACTTTTCCTTCTCTAAAATTGTTCTTGTCATATCTTTTGGTCCCAGAAGCAAAAAAAGCTAAGTAAAACACCCAGCTCAGCAAACATCTTGGCCCAGACAACGGTGTCTCATTACCGTCATACTCTGGGCCTGCATGACTCAGGAAGGCATGGATCTTGTATTGTATCTAAATTTTGTCAACAATGTGCTTTCTAAGCATTGACTTAATTTTTGTCAAAATTCTGGGATATAGTTATCACCAGTTCTTTATAAATGAGGAATCACAGATTCAGGAGGGTTAAATTACTTGTTTAAGATTTTGCAGTAAGTATCAGAAGTGAAATTTAAATGCTGTTCTCTCTGATCCCACAGCCTGCATTTTTCCCTCTGTGCTACTCTGCCTTGCCTTGTAGGCTTCAAAAGACACAGGACACAGCTTGTTATTTGTCCAATTTTAGCCATGCTTTGCATTATATAGACTATGTGAGTTGGCATGGTAACATAATTGGCAGTTATGCCTTTGGTTTTTGAGAAATTACCTTCTGAGGTTAAAAAAATTGTTGCATCATAAATTAGGGTGCTCTGTTCATATTTGTATGTATGCACATGCATATATAATAATGTATATATAATATATGATTAGGAATATATACTATATGTTACATAGTATATAAATTAATATATACAATTATGTGTGTATACATACATTATATATACTTTTACTAATGATGATATAATTTATATATAATCTATACTCAAAATATCTGTGTAGAAAAAGTAATAATTTTTTGTGTTAGTCTATAAAACAGACGTTTTATTTGTGCCTTATAAAATTTTACTCTTCAAAGTTTATTGATTGTATGATTTTATGCCATTTTATTTTGAAATACTTAGATTACAGATTTACAATGATAATATGGAGCTTGATATCTCTTTGCTCAGCTTCCCCTGAAGTTAACACTGCACATGCAGTTAATGTTAATAGAGTACCATTATGTTCAGTTCCCATTCATTTTCTACTAACGTCCTGGTTTCTGCTCTAGACTAATCCAGTTTGCCATATTACATTTAGTCATATGCCTTCTAGTCTCTGGTATATGACATTTCTTCATCTTCTCTTGTTTTTCATGACCTTTGTGTTAGTCAGCTTTTCATCACTGTGAACAAAATACCTGACAAAAACAACTTAGAGGAAGAAAAGTTTATTTTGGCTGATGGTTTCAGAGTTTCAGGCCATGGTCATCTGACTCCATTGCTCTGAGTCTGAGGTGAGGCAGAACAGCATGGTGGAAGGGCATGGTAGACAAATGCTGCTCTGCTCGTGGCAGCTAGGAAATAGAGAAAGAGAGGAAGGAGCTGGGCTGTAGGGAAGAGGGACCCTTCTAGGGCATACCTCAGTAACCCACCTCCTCCAGCCATGGCCTACCTGCCTAGAGTTACCACAGAGTTAGTCCATTCAAACTAAGATAGGCTCATTATATTACAGCTCTCATAATCTAAACATTTTACCTCTGAATATTCCTGAATTAACACAGGAGCTTTTCAGGGATACTTTATATCCAAATCTTAATGACCTTACAAGGTGTTTTGTAGACTGGATTTGAACTAGGATTGTCAGTTGTTTTCTCATGATTAGACTGTCTTTATGGATTTTAGAAGAATTACCTTGGAGGCAAATACCTCCTTTCCCTCTTGTGCATCATAGCCAGGGCACATGATATTAACAGGACTTACCTCTGCTGAGGTTAGCCTTATCACCAGGTTGCCGTATTGTCTAGCAGGTTTCTTCTGTCTACTACTATGATTTCTTCCTTTTTACATGCTGTTGTTAAAAGTGAGTCACTAGTGCAGCCCGTACTCAATGGGAAAGGAATTATGCTGCATCTCCAGGAGGGAGGAGACTGTTTGTTGATTTTTTTGTTTGTTTGTTTTTGTGGTAATGGGAAAGAGTATATGCAATCCTGGAGTAGTCCCCATATCCACAACACTGCAGGCCTCTGGGTTATAGAAACACTTCTGGGCACTTAAACCCTGAGGTTCCACACCTTTGATTTTTTCCTCTTGAGAAATACACCCAGTAGAGCAATGCCATTCTTTTATTGATACATGATTGAGAGCCAATTTGTAACTATTTTAAACATCCCCTCTTTAAGGGAGAATTCAAAGGTCCAAGCTCACTTTTGTCTCTAAAATCCTAAAATCTTGATATGAACCATATAGATCATTTTTTTCATGTATGTAGAACTTTCCTTAGAAAGGAAGGGGATATGTTTTTTTATCCATTAATTTTACTTAGCACCTGGAAAATAATAACTATTACATAAAACATAACATTTGTAAATATATATAAATTACATTTACATATACTTATATATTTTATATAATTTCTATAATATGCATATGCATATATAAGATTTATGAATATAAATTTTAAAAATTATAAATGGTATAAAATAATAACAACTTTTGTCAACTACTTTCTATGACACTGTGGATGTCTTCTTATAATCTTTATTTTTAATCCTTGAAAATGTATCTGTGAGGGAAGTATCGTAATTATCATTTTGTTATGAAAAACGGTGATGTTCAGGGAAGAAATTACCTTTCCCAAGAAGACATGGTGAATAGGAGAGCTGGGATTTGAACTTAGGATTCTTTGATTATGGACCATGAACTTGTTAAATGTTTGCAGGCTGACTGATTAAAATTGGGTAGGAGGAAAACAGTGTTTGAAGATTGGACTAGCTATAAGTACTTCAAGAAAACTTCACACAATCACACATGATTGAAGTAGACAGGTGTTACACTGTGTTGCCTGAAGAGGTGCTCCCACCTCTAGTCAATCAAAAAATCACCATGGCACTCAGGTTGGTGTGCATAAACAGTAGCTACATCCTGAATTCTGTGAAACCAGGGTTCCAGCTGCATTCCTTGCAATCATAGATGCCATACGCTATTTAATGTCATACCCATTAGGTGCCCCATATGAAATGATTCCCTGTGTCATGGGGAAATAAGAAATCAGTAAGAATTCCCAGAATATCTGCAGAGATCACAGAATGGTAAAAGCAAAAAGTCACTATAGATTTGAAACTCCTGTAGAATAATCAAAAGTTAATATTAGAGATGAGATATAAAGGAAGTAGGTAGAAACCAATCTGTGTGTGCATGCGTGTGTGGGCATATGCACAAGAGAATGAGACCCTATTTACTAAAAATAGATTTCTCCATATTTTCTAGAGATAAGTTTAATTTTTATTTTGTGCCCTCTTGCTTTTGTACTATGGGATGCTTCATGTTGCTTATTATTTGGATTTTTCTATACACTGAGCATGTTGAAATGTCTATAGACCTTGATCTTGAGTCTCTACCCACATTCCCATGGAAATACCCAGTGAACTGGGCAGAATGTCTCTTTGGGTTAGAATACATCTGCTGCTTCTAAACCATGTGTGGGATAAAGGTGTCATCACAAGCTTAATTATTTCCACTCAAGTGACCAGGACCATCTGTAATGAGGCCAAGACAACTTTAGCGATTTTGTTATTCAGAAGTGGAAACCTTGTTTCTGGGAAGAGTGGGTGGGCAGCTGGGGCTCAAGACCTCATGGCCTGACCTGTCATGGGTTTCAATCTCAATGGGACATATATTCTGAAGCATGAGAGCTACACCCCTAACAAACGCTTGTTCTGCCAGGGAAATCCGAGTTGCCTCTCAAAAGTGGCATTGAGGATTCCTGGTGCTTCTTTCTCGTTCTCCTTGGTTACTTGGTTTAATATATCACCACCATCCACTGAGAGACATCAAGAACACATTGCTGCATCAGCCCAATTGGGTCTACCTTGAAAATCACTCAGTTTATTGCTGGAAAAAAGGTGGAATGGCTCATGCATGTTGTCAGCTACCTTTCAGAGCAGAGCTGGCCCTCATGGTCCCCGAGTTGCTGATGTTCCACACAGATTGGTTGCTGCCAATCTGTCAACAGAACACAGGCCTTTTAGTTTAGCCATGGTGAGGTGTGTGTAACTGAGCCCAGAGGACAAACACACGAAACCATGCTTGTCTGCTCTCTCCTAGACGCCTAGCCTCCTCCCTCCCTGTTTCCTCCTTCCCTGTCATAATTCTGTAATTTGAAAGTGAAAACAGAACTTCGACTCTGCTTTCCTTCTCCTAGTAATCCTCGGTGAAGGATTACTGTCTGTCATTCTTTCTTCCCCAGTGTAAACAACACCAGACTTTTCATTTTTAGCATTGACTTGGGAGACAAACCAGTTCTCAATTGTACTTTCAGGCTGGTCTAGAAAGTGTTATAAGACTTCAGGTTACACTCGGCAAGCCTGTGCCTGGTGGGTCGAAAGGGTTCTCGGGGCTGGGCCCTGCTTCTCAGCTCTGAATTCATTGATTTGATACAGCTTCTTTTGTTACTGCTGAAATGGGGGCAGGGAAGACTTGGAATAATTAAGGCATGAAATAAAATACATGTGCAAAATGCAGTAAATAACAAGGAAGGGCGTGGGGGTGAGGCGTGGAGGGCTGAAGAAGCTCGTTGTGTAAAAATTGAGGTTTCTGTGGTTGATATTGTGGTTTATTTGGGAAATCATGGCATGGGCACTTCAAGAAACTCACTGAGGATAGTTGGCTGATGAAGCTTCAGATGAAAAGTCATGCATGAGAAATTAATTTCCAGGTGTGCATAACCTCTTAATTTAAAATTTTCCCTGGCTAATGTTGCCCCAGGCATAATTTTTATAATGTAATTAATGTATCATTGGTGTCACTCATGTGAGTCATTCTGGATTCTGTGGGGTGTGGAGTGAATTACTCACTTGCATAGGCAAAGGCCCTCTTCAAGGATTGTCTGTATTACAAGAAAGGTATAAACTGTTTTTGCAAAATGCCAAATAATTTGATAATATTCTATGGAGTTAATGTATTATGTAACAAATAATGATAAGCCCCCAAATGCAAATATTGTTACTATTTTATCTAAAGATTATGAGATAAAAGAAGATACTTCCATGTTTGATGAACATCAGTGTTGCAGTCTAGTTGCTGTGGTCTTTGATGATCACTTCCTTTACTAAATGGTGATGTCATGTCTGAGCTCCATCAGAAATTGAATGAAGGGACACAGGGCCAGATTCCTGACTTTGGTTCTAAGAATATGCATGACCTTTTACAAATCAGTCAGTCAAGTCCTCAGATCTTATGTGTTAAGCCATTGAGTTGATCTAGATAATTTCCATTTCTATTTCATTTGTAAAAATCACATGATTATGAGTCACAGAGATTTAATGAGCATCCATCCAAAGCAAAATGTGCAAGGTAAGTTATTTCTATTGCATCTGACTGGGCTGTCCATGCATGTATGAGTGGTGAGAGGGCAACATTATGCCTTAAGCTATGGTGGGGAGGACAAAACTTGATTGTCACCTCTTTTGCTTTTTCTTGCTCATCAAATGATTAGCTTGTCTGGGCCTATAAAAATCATCTGGAGAATGCTCTCTTTAATCACGTGCAATGTAGTTATGTTCAGTGGCATCTTTAGACAAGGAAAATTCCTTCAGCATATACCAGCCTATGCCAGAGCACAAAACCTTGCTGAATTGTGTGATGGGCCTTGCCCAAAGCTTCCTTACCAGATGTGCCTAACTGCTGCAGCAGCTGTATCCACGGCCTTCCTATTTTCTAACTCGCTAAAAACAACAACAAAAAGGTCCTTATTCAATTTGTCTTTTAAAAATGATCATCACAGTTACTCAAGATTCACAGAATTTACTCATTACTTGGTTACCAATGAGTTTCCTTACAATGTTTTTTATGCCATCTTGAACTTTTATTTACTTATTGTAACAAAATAATGTAAGATTATAAGGAATTTAAAAGCAGTGCTCAATTCCCATAAGGTTTTAGACTCCGATAATTTTCATTTCTCATAGTTGTGTCTAGTCAATGTCTCAGAGGAAAATACGTAATTACGCCATTGCAATAATTGTTTTTTTACTGTGTAAGTTTTTATGATCACTGTCAGCATCATTAGTTTTCCACTTACTGGGATTTCTCTAAGCTGAAGAATGTTTGTATAGGTGTATGTGTGTGCCCAAACTTTCCCCTTTCACTTCATTTTTTTGGTACCCTCATTTAGGAGGGGCTAATTCAGCACAAAATAAAAAGAAAGACTCATGAATGAAACTAAACAATGCTATGGCCAAGCAAATGAATTGGGCTACAAACTCTCTCAAGAGGCTAGAAATCAAGTGGGGAAGGAAGCTTCTTACCTGAGCATTCTTAGGAGAGGAAAAAGGAGAAGGTGTTGCCTCTGGACAACACCTATGCATTTCGGCATATCCCAGCATGAGGAATTTTCTTAGCTTGCCCTGTGGCCATCACCTGCCTTGTGCCTAACTAGTTAGTTTTGGTATTCTTACTCCATTAAGTAGATTTTCTGAAACTCCTTTGCTTTGAGCTGCATTCATAACGAGTACCTATGTCTGTGTTTGCAGAGTGGATGGTGTCCTGTTGAACCAATCAATTATTGGGTCCAGTGCTGAGAATGACTGCACTACTTCTTTTTCTGCCCTGCATGGGTGGGATCCAGAGACTTCCAGGGTTCTAGAATCACAGGCACTGGAGATGATCAAACACAGCTCTAGCCCAAGGTAGGATCCACAACCCAAATGTTTCCAACTGAGTCATTCACCAGCTTTCTGTCTTCAAGGGGTGGGAGCTCAATGTCTGTGTGCCGTTCTATTCCAGGGGTGCAAAACCAAATACCTATGGGAATTGGCCACGTTCACATAGATGAATAAACAAGCCTGAAATAAGAAAATCAAATGCAGAAGTAGGTTCAAACTATTTTTATTGTTACTGAACTGTGGCATAAGAATGTAACATGATATAAATATGTAAATATTTTAAATTCAAAATAGAAAAAGTACAAATTGAAAAATAGAAACATTGATTCTTTCAACACAACATCCTTTGTATGCATATTAAACCCATATGCCTTCTCTCATTTTTCTTGAAATGTGGATTTTTTTTTCCAATCTGTCTTTTATTTTCCTTCATTTGATATAGATGCAGGTTTAGGAAATAATTCTCTACCATAAGGACAAAATGAGTCAGCATGAAGCTAAGTGGCCACTGATACTCAGCTCCAATGTCAGGCAGGCAGCAGGTCTGTGTGTGTGGAGGAGGTGTCTGTGGTGACCTGCAGAGCTCCTTGCAAAGCCAGCAGCTGCTACTCAGTTCCAGACAATTGTTGACATGCGTTGACACGTAGGAATGTGGGCCCTGGGTTACTAATCTTCCCCTTTTTCAAGAAAAGAAAAGAACCTGTATTTTTAGTAAAATCCTCTGTTGAAATGTTTTCTATTTTAACACACAATTTGGGCCAAATAAAGCATGTCTTGTGGCTACATGACATTTGTGAGTTGCCATTTTGCCTCCTTTGGGACTATTCCAGGAATGGGCAAACTATGGCAAGTATGCCAAATTCAGTGTACTTTGTGCTTATTTTTGTAAACCAAGATTTGTAGGAACATTGCCATGCTTATTTATTTGCGTATTGTCTGTGGCTGCTTTTGCACTACAGTGCCAGAGTTCAATAGTTGTCACAGTGATGGCATGACCTGCAAGGACTGCAATGTGTACTATCTGGACCAAAAGAGTCTCTGGACTCCTGGTCTATGCTGATCTGGCAAGAGTCATAACTGATAGAGAGCCCTTCCTTATTGTGAACTGAATCTGCCTGTATATAACTTTTATTCACTGATCTCATGTCTGTTCACTATCACCTTTGGGCATTCTTGAAAGACTGTTGAACCCACCTGGGATTATTTAGTCATAAGCCCATCCAGGAAGGTTGAACATATGACTAGTACAAAAGTTGTCAAAAAAATTAGACTACTTTTTGGATATGTGGTGTATTTTTTAATAATCCAAGACACTACACATACATCCAGAAAGCGAGCGGAGTTTGTTAGTAAATTGTAGACTCAAAGAAAGCCTCAAGAGTGGGTAACAGGAGCAGTGGGTCAATTGCCACAGATGATGTGAATTCAGCCCATGGGAGGTAGACTGATAGTGCATCTGCTCTGCAGTCTTAATTCCTCATTGCTTCTAGAATAGTATCTTCATTTTCTTACTTGGCATACCAAGTTCTGCTCTATCCAGTCTGGCCTTGTCACCTCAATACCTGCTTCTCTCCCCATACACAAAGTGTTCCTTCACATGGGTCCATTTCAAGTGCTCAGACATTCCATGCTCTTTCCTAGCTTAGGTTCTTGGCACTTACTCTTTTCCTTAACATACTTGTCCCTATTTCTTTCCAAAGTGGAAATTCTTATGTTTTGTATTTCAACGTCACCCGCTTCCCTGACATCTTCCTTTGATGATACCTCTCTAAGTTGGTACATCTAATTCTGGAAATTACCTTTTACCACACTCGTACTCAAAATTTTTGAGAAGTGAATTAATTGTACATCAACAGTAAATTGACATTATATAAATTACACTTCTGATTGTTTTCTGTGACAAATGTAATTGTAAAATCCATATTAATAGGCTCCTTACTTTCAGAGAATGCTTTGAATTTGGTGAGGACATTTTTAGATGTATTTATTGGTGCAAATCAGTAATCATGCACTAACATATTGATTACTAGCCAAATTAGTAAGGCGAATATTTTCCATTTGATACTTTGTCATATATAAGGCCCAGATATTAAAGGTTCCTGCTTTGCAGTTTTCCTATAAGACAGTAATTTTCTTCTGTTTCACAGATGAGGAAATCAAAGCCAAAAGAATGCCACAAGGTTGCATAGCCAGTTGGTTTCAGAACAAGGAAGACAAGTAAAGTTGCTCCATTCTTACTTAATCTGTTGTGCATTTAATACATTGCATTTCTTTCCCCTTTTGGTGATTAGTTTGTAAGTGCTGTTGTGGGTGGGAACACTTCCTGTCAGAATAATAGTACACTTTCCCTTTGTTATGGTTTGGATGTGAGGTGTCCCCCAAAAGCTCACATGTGAGACAATGCAGGAAGTTTCAGAGGAGAAATGATTGGGTTGTAAGAGTCTTAACCCAAGCAGTGAATTAATCCCTGATTGGATTAACTGAAGTGGTAGGGTGTGACTGGAGGAGATTGGAATCGGGGCCTGGCTTTGGGGTATACAGTTTGTATCTGGAGAGTGGAGTCTTTCTGTTTCCTGATGATGTGAGCTGCTTCCCTCTGCCATACTCTTCCACCATGATGTTCAGCCTCAGCCCTGAGGAATGGAGCAGGTCTTCTATGGGCTAAGGCCTCTGAAACTGTGAGCCCTGGAATAAACCTTTCCTCCTCTATAATTGTACTGATCAGATCATTAGTCACAGCAGTGAAAAAGCTGACTAAAACACCCTTGTAAAGTAGAACATGCATGGGTGCAATGAGATCCACAGCAGTCCCATGAGAAAATTCAAACAATTACTATACTCTACTTTTTAATTTAAGAAATGATTAAGTGTGACTTTGGACAGTAGTAAAGACATGATCAAAGTAGTGCATGTAGAACATGGCAGAAATAGAATTTGAATCTTGATCATTTACTAGTATTCTTTCTTATCCTGCACTGTGGTCCCTGCATTTCCTTGTTCTTTAAATGTAGTGTCTGGAATTTAATGCTGAGCTCAGTGATTAATAAAGATACAGTGCTCAATACATGCAAAGGACCCTTATGATGATTTATGGAACTCTCAAATGTTTGTAGGGAAAATCTTTGTATAATATTTAATATATGTGTTCATTCTAAACAATTTATATTTATTAATTCACGTAATCTTTGCAAAAACCCTATGAGGTGGATACTGTGCCTAATCCAGTTCAAAATTGTGGAAACAGAGGCACAGAGAAATTCAGTGACTTTCCAGAGTGACACAGATAGTAAGCCTGTCTCCAGAATCTGTTCTCTTAACAACTAGGCCAGACTGCTTCCTATCTGGTCTAAAGAACTTAAAGCCAAAGCAGTGGGTGTGCTATGAAGGTTGAGCTTTAACCCTGGAGAACTTGAATCTACAGGGCAGAGCAGAATTCCAGCTGCTGGGGGTACCCATCTCCTCTCCTGCTTTCCTGTCTTGGTCCCTGGATGCAAGAACCTCAGCTCCCTTCTTGGGGAAAGCTACTTTACCTTTTCTGCAGTTTAGAAATAGGCTCTTCTTCATGGAGAGGGAGGGTCATATTTGGCTTCTGAGATGCTGAAAGCCATTCTACTTTGTGTCACACAAATCACACATGACCAACCTGGGTCACGAGGGTGAGGTGTTCCATACTATAGCTTGAGACCATAGATCTGGTTCATCATAATCTGCATGCCATTTGCCAATGTCCCTCTGCTTATCAGCATCATAAACAGGTTATTGTTATTAATAGTGGGAGATGATCTAGATGTTTGGGAATTTGTCCAAATATCTTTCCTTTACATCAGGGAGGGGCAGTGAGAAAAGGAATTCAGCTGGAGGTAGACTTTGGCACTCACAGATAAGACAACAGAGGTAACAGTTCCCTGAAATAACTGTTTTGTGAATGTTACCAAAGAACAGAATGTATAGTAAAAGCAGATTTCATTCATTGAACAAATATTTGTTGAATCCTATGTGTCCAGGACTTGGGCATTCAGTATTAAACAAAATAGTCCATGGTCATGTAGGACTTAAAATCTAGTGAAAGGAGATGACAAACAAGTGAAGAGATAGAATAATTTTAGAGAGAGAAAGGGGTCTCAAAGGAAAAACAAATGGACAGAGTGACCAGTGAGGGGTTAGAGAAGGTGATCTCAAATTAGATGGTCTGGAGAGCCCTCCCTAAAGAGGCACCATAAGAGTGATGAGCCAGTTTTTTGAGCATTTCAGGAAGTGTTCTTGCAGAGGGAACAGAGCCATGACCTTCCTCTCCCTTTCATTCTCATCTCAGCCACTCCCAAATGCCTCTTCCATCCTGGAGGGTGTATCTGCTCTTCTCTCTCCTAGCTGGCCTGATTCCACCAGTGAAGAAAGCTCTAGGGTTACCAGATGTTGGGAAAGGTTTTTGGGTGCCTTGTTAAAACAATAGCCCCTCTCTTCTGTGAAATCTCTTAGTCTACTCAAAAAAGAAATGAGTTTAGTTTGGCATGATGTGTTTCTAGTGAGCCCACTACTTCCTCTGTGAAGAGCTCAGAGCCATCTGTTTAATAATCTAATCTTGAATCCATGTAGGGGTTGATGTCATATGCCTCGGGATCTAGTCTTTGAAACTACTAGTCCCCCTCTTTTGAAAATCTGGACAGAATTTGTAAGTTTGCAATCTTCTGGAATCATGCCTTCTGTCTGGGGTCCCTCTAGGATGGCTGACACTGGTTCTGTGGCCACATCTGCATGTTCTTTTAATACCCTGGGACCTTGATGTGCAGTTCAGGAAACCTCAGCTTATTCATTGCAGCTATTTACTCTGTCACTCCTCATCTGTCTTTGCAACAATGCTGTCCTATTCTTGTATTTTTATATGCAGTTTTCTGATTAGAAATGTAATAGACATGTTGCAGCATAAAGAAAGATATTGAATTGGGAAAAAAATACCTCATATTCCCAATACCTAGTGATTACTTTCAGCATTTGGAAATATGTCTTTCTAGCTTTCCTTATACCACTACATCCATATGTATGTGCACATAAACTTTCACATGCATGCACATGCAAACACGTACATGTTTACATGCTTATATTTTAAAAACTGGGACAGTAATGAACAATTTATATCAGAATATTCTTTTTTATGTTTTCTAGTAGATAATTTTTATCTATTTATTTATTTTTATTTTTTAAAATTTATTTATTTTGATTCATTGTACACAAATGGAGTACAGCTATTGTTTCTCTGGTTGTACACAAAGTAGAGTCACACCATTCGTGCAATCATACATGTACACAGGGCAATGATGTCTGTCTCATTCTGTTATTACTCTTACCTTCCACCCCGACCCCACCCCTCCCTTCCCTCTATGCAATGCATCCTTCCTCCATTCTTGCCTCCCTTCCACCCCGCATAACGCATCATCATTCACTTATCAGAGAGATCATTTGATCTTTGGTTTTTTGTGGTTGGCTAATCTCACTTAGCATGACACTCTCCAACTTCATCCATTTACCTGCAAATGCCATAATTTTTCTTCTTTATGGCTGAGTAATATTCCATTGTATATATATACCATAGTCTATTGAAGGGCATCTAGGGATGGTTCCACAATCTAGCTATTGTGAATTCAGCAGCTATGAACATTGATGTGGCTGCATCACTGTAGCAATCTGATTTTAAGTCCTTTGGGTATAGGCCAAGGAGTGGGATAGCTGGGTCAAATGGTGGATCCATTCCAAGTTTTCTAAGGAATCTCTACACCGCTTTCCAGAGTGGCTGCACTAACTTGCAATCCCACCAGCAATGTATGAGTG
>JAJEJO010000631.1:667216-692638 GCA_020662805.1 Glaucomys volans
ACCCTTTTCCCCACATCCTCACCAACACCTATTGTTGCCTGTATTCTTGATAAAAGACATTCTAATTAGGGTAAGATGAAATCTTAAGGTGTTTTTGATTTGCATTTCTCTTATTACTAGGGATGTTGAACATTTTTTCATATATCTGTTGATTGCTTGTAGATATTCTTCTGTGAAGTGTCTGTTCATTTCCTTGACCCATTTATTCATTGGGTTATTTGTACTCTTGGTGTAAAGATTTTTGAGTACTTTATAGATTCTGGAGATTAGTGCTCTATCTGAAGTGTGTGTGACAAAGATTTTCTCTCTTCACATTGCTGATTGTTTCCTTTGCTGAGAAAAAGCTTTTTATTTTGATTCTATCCCAATTATTGATTCCTGCTTGTATTTCTTGTGCTTTAGGAGTCATGTTAAGGAAATGTGGTCCTAAGCCAACATGATGAAGATTTGGACCTACTTTTTCTTCTATTAGGTGCAGGGTCTCTGGTCTAATTCCTAGGTCCTTGATCCATTTTGAGTTGAGTTTTGTACAGGGTGAGAGATATGGGTTTAGTTTCATTTTGTTGCATATGGAGTTCCAGTTTTCCCAGCAAGACAAACCCACATAAGTACAGTTTTCTCATACTAGACAAAGGCCCCAAAAATGTACAATGGAGAAAAGATAGCTTCTTCAACAGAATATTCTTTTTAATTAAAATATATTGTCAGTATTAATCCTTGCAGATTGCAAATTATTTTTGACAGAAATGATGAAAGAAAAATAGGATTGAAGACTTTTTTTCCTCTTGGCTGTTAAGCATTGTATCCATTGTTTCAAGTAGAAACAGTGTGCCAATTCTGTATTTTTTTTCACTTCCTGTGTTGAACATAACTGAGGCAGTCCCTTATGGAGTTTCTTCCACAGTGAAGCCTTCTCTGAAGATAGAGTATAAAAGGAAAATTTCATTTTCCTGCCTCTCCTGGATTTCCAAAACTTGTGTCATCCTTGTAGTAGGGATGTGCCACTACCTTGTGTTTGGAATTGTGCAGCACTTTAGACAGTACATTTGTTTAAGTAACTTATTCCAGGTAATTAGTTTCATGCAAGTTAGCAGAGTCTTCTTTTACGGGTCTCCTAGGACTATGAGAAAAGACGAGTGTTCCTTCCAAAAACTTATATTAACTCTTGCAATTTACAGAAATTGGTATCTAGCAATAAAGGAGGAGATGTCTTATTAGGTGTTGGAGATTTGTGGGCAGTTTCATCTGTAAAACTCATCAGCTTGTCAACAGAACCCCTGATTCTGTTCCTGCACTGACAGAAGAGATCATGGACTGTGTTGCCTTTGATACTGAGTCTTCCAACATCTTAGGTTTCTTGCAAACTCTATCTTATGGAACCTCCCAATTCAACACCACATGAATTTTCACTGAGCTCTGCAGTGCATTCCTGTCCAGAATACTCCATCTCCCCCCAAACTGGAAAAATTTATATAATACTCTCAAGGTTTCATCTGAGCTAAATTATCTATCTGATAAGAATTCTTGGGCTCTTGATTCTGTGCACAAGTCATATTGTAGGATCATTGTATTATGGAGTGAGTGGAGTGGAAAACAGTTCATTTTTTTTGAGGGGATGGAGGAGTTGTTTCTGTCCTCCATAGCTCCCTGAATAATTATTTCAGATCTTGGCTACTTTGGAAGGCTGGTCCCCTCAGAATCTATATTAGGTCCCTACATTGTATCTCAATGGAGTTGGTGATATGCCTATTTTCTGGTTTCTTTGAACACTGTGTAGGAGCCTGAGTTTATCAGAGCTTACAACCATATTGTAAACTGAAGGAGAATAGGGTCCATATCTGGTATGCATGATGTATCCTCAAGAATGTAGCTATGCTTGGCATAAAGCAGGTGCTTAGTAAATTTTTGTTCATTAATTTAACAAATACAACATGATTACCTACAATGTGTCAGGAATTAGTTTAGATATTTGGAGCATAATAGTCAATGAAAAAGATAAAGTTCTTGTTTTCTTGGAGTTTAAATTCTCATTAAGATTTAATAAAAATTACTTATGAATTATAATAAAAGTTACATAACATGTTAAAATATGGCATTATTGAAAAATAAAGCAAGGTAACTAGTTGAGAATGCTGGAAGTTGCAATTATAAATAGGGTGGTCAAAGAGAGACCTCATTTAAATAGGTGCTGTTTAAGTAAAGACTGGAAGGAAGAGAGGGATCAGCTCTCAGGGTGAGACACATGGTTAGGCAAAGGTCCTAACAAATTCAGGAAACAACAAGAAGACCATTGAATACACATAACTCAGAGGGAAACACTAGGAGATGAAGTCAAAGTGGAACCGTTGAGAGGATGAATTTTCCATTGATTGGATAGAGAAGACTGCACGCAGAGCAAGTATGTTGTGTGTGCAGATAAAATGATCCACCAGGGTGTCTTAATTTGAGTTGATTGTTAGACATTTAAGTAGAGACAATGAGTAGGCAGTTGGATATATAAGTCTGCAATTTAGAAGAATGAGTTAAGCTAAAAATGTGGGCTATTTCAGTGGATAGATGATTTTAAAGCCAAGAGGCATGATTTTGAATGACTGTGGATACACAGGAAGTGGAGGGACTAGTGCTGTGGGATACTCTAATGGTATGAAATCTGGGAGAAGACACCAGCAAGGAGACTGAGAAGGAGAATCAGCAAGGAGGAAAAACAAGAGATTGCAGTGCTTAGAAGTCAAGGAGAGAACAGATTAAATGAAAGCATTTTGCATATATCTTCTGTCTTTAACTTCATTTTCTTTTCTTATGAGTTATATTTTTCTCACTTTAACTGCTTCTTCATAGTGGTTTTAGTGTAACATTACTTCTGATTATTTTTTCTTTCTCACATTTTTTATTATCATCATGGGTCATTTATAATAAAGGTACTATTGGCTCCAACAGCTGGTTTTCTGAAAGTTAACTCCTGGACCCTGTTCCATTTGTGCTAAAAGTCTCTGGTTTATAGGGAAGTGGAACAATAATGTGAGCATAAAATCCAGACTGACCGAGGCACCTACACAGGGCACAGAGATAACTTAAACATTAAAAGAAACTTAGAAGCATTGTGTCTAATATATTTTATCCAAGTCTCTTTATGAGATGTGAACCTTCGTGTATCAGATCAACTGCTCATTCTCAGGAACTGAATAATGTACATCAGAACGAAGCCATCAATAGCAAATGTAAGATTTTTATATTGATGAACAATATCAGTTAAATGATAAGAAACAGCACTTTGTATTTAATCTATGAAAATTAATATAATCAGACTTCGTATAGAATGTTTGGAGCAGAAATTCAACTCAAAAGACTAATAGAGCAACTTTATTATATAAGTCTTTTTGGTAGATATGGGGATAATTTACAGATATGAATCACATGTTCTTTTCTTATGTCATTGTCAATGTGCCCTGGGATACAAAGAAGTCCCAAATACTGGGAAGAAACAAAAAAGATGCTTATTTCTTTCTCACAACCAATTCTGAGGTGAATGGTCTAGGTTGGCAAGGAGGTTATGCCCAAAGTCATTCGGGGAACCAGGTTCTTTCTGTCGTTTTGTTCTGCCATAATGAGGATGTTGTTCTCACTAATGACTGAATCTAGGAAGCAGATGCATCTTTGATCCAGCTCATGGGATGAGGAAAGAGAATGTGGCAAGCACACCCCATACTTTAACCAGGTTGAGAAGTTTCAGGCATCAATTCAACTCACTTTCCATGGAAAAACTTAGCCATATACTTAGCTTTAAAGGAGGTTGGGAATGTTGTTTCTATTGGCACCTAGCCACTGCTTTTTAAGTATGGAGGAGGTGAAGACTAGGTTTTGGTGGATAACTACCCATCTCTACCACTGTCTCTCAAAGTGATTTCTATATTGCAAATAAAGTAAGATGCAATGATTGAAACTTCCATGAAGGTTGCTGTGGGGTGAAAGAGGAAAATCCAAGAGCACCCCAGCTGCAGAGAAAAAGGAGACTTTTGGGAAAAGATGATAATCAAGCATGGTAGGATATTAGTAGGCAAGTGTGCACAGAGGATCCAAAAGAGCATTCTGAAAACAGGTATGAAGTTGGGGATGTGAAGCAGAGAATGTTTAGAGGATAGGTGATTTGAGAATGTCTAGAGGGTGGGTGATTTAATAGTTAAAGTGACTTAAGACCAAATTGTGGAGACCTTAACATACAAAGATACAGTATTTTCAACTTTTGCACAAGCATCAAAATGTTGTAGAACTTCTTTGGATGGAGAATGATATGATCTAGACCAAGGATTTTTGCATCATGTTCTGAGGAAGCTGAGGTCCTGAAGATGGGCTTCTGGAACCAGGGGAGGAGAGCAGTTGGCTCTTGAACTTGCAACTCTTTCATTTTCTGATATGTCAGGGATGTATGGTGGGCAGTGGTTCATTGATAAAAGGGTTCTGTTGTCAAAGAAGAGGCAACCAAAAACTCATGAAAACTCTTGCTTTAAGCTGAATATCAGGAAAAGTAATATAGTGGTGTTGGACCAAAGGCAATATAATAGAAAGTATATATGAGCACAATTGTATGTGTGTATATGTGTGTGATTTTGTGTGTGTGTGTGAGAAGGTATGTTGTGGTTTAAATGCAAAATGCCTACCTAGGCTAAAGATTTTCCAAATTGAGAGTTGTAAAAGTATTTTGTAGGTTAGTGACAAGTTCTTGCAGGCTATTAGTTCATATCTTTTGACCGCAAGGAATGGAAACATGGTACTTTTACCAATAAAATTCAATAATCATTAACATCTCATGAAGAGATATGTAGCTGTTCTTGGCCATGGTGTTCTCCCTAGTACCTGAGTGAGCAGGGTCGTAAAGTATGGAGTAGACCTCTTTTCAGCACTGTGGATGCAGAGATTCTTGGCTTCCTATGGAATGAATCATCAAAAGCTAACATTTACAGAATGATTTAGAAATTACCTGAGAGCTTTATAACCTCCATAGGCTTTATCTCACTTAATCCTTATTAAAGGGAGTAGGTATTGCTTGGCCTTATTTTAAGGATATGAGTGTAAATGCCTTGCCTATATTTCTACAACTGGTAAGCATGGAGCTGGAGTTTGTCCTGAGGCAGTCTTCTTTGACTGCTCTTGATCTGTAGACACCCCCCACCCTTTTTAAAAAACAAATATGCTGCCTCCAACAACTTGAGACTCTCATGACATCAGCATGGAACTAATAATGCTTAATAATTTACTGGTAGTGTTTTCAAACTTAGTTATCTTCGTTGAAATTCACAACTACCTTAAGAGGTAAAACCAATCATTTTATAAATGAGAAAGTGGATCAAAAGGAACTCAGTGATTGACCAAGTACACATAGCTTGTTATTAGCTCTTAGAACCAGAACACACATCTCTAGATGTGCCTTTAAGTTTTTCTCCAGAAATATATATAGAATCAATAAATACTTGCTAAGGGTACAGTGAATGAATTAAGTAGAAACAAATTCTAAGCAAACTGTAATTTCCAGCAGAGGAACTGAGGGAGGCAATCATTCCAGTTGATTTTATAATACCATGGTTCTTAGCAGAAACTGTTTACAGGAATTGGGGTGTAACTTCTGTGGATCAGCTCTTAGATAATATGGGAAAGGGTCCCATCTCTCAGATTATGATTGCTATTAGTTTCAAGTAAAAAGGTATTGTATTCACACAAGACAACTTAGTGCAACCACATTTAAGTGGTTCTTAATGCTAAAGACACATTTATGACCACTTGGGGGCTGAATCATGAGGAGAAATTACTCAGTGTTATAGCAGATGTCATAATTTATTCTCCCACTTGAGGTGATGAGTCATAAATTGGACTAGAATTGAAGATTAAAGCAGAGTGTTTTGTGAGACCTCACATAAGTCATAAATTCAGTGTCAAGAGATGCAGAAGAATGCCAACCAGAATGCCTAGCAGACTTGTTATAATTGAACTTAGCGGGTCCAACACACAGAGCATAACCAAAGACCCTTCTGTTCTTCTTCCTTAAAATTATATGGGACTTAATTTTGTGCGTAGAGAGAAAGAGAATAATATATACATATATTATGTAATATGTGGTATATTATATAATATATATATATATTCTAGGCATTTCAATGTGGAAATTTGGAATGAAAAATTGGCTGCAACAGGCTGAATGTTATTGCTTCTAGAGAAGAAGCGTACATTGACACAATTCTTTAGACCATTTTGGGGTATGAACTATGCCCCAACCAGAGTAGTGTAGCATATACAGTTTGCCTAAATAAACTGGGAAACTCCTTGGATGACTCTGCAGAGTAACACAATTATACCCGTGGAGCATAAGCATGCTTAAGATATAATTGGAGACCATGCAAATACGGGGATGTGGCAAGCATTTCTTGGGTTGCTTACAAAGGTAGGGGGAAGAAGAAATCAAATTTCACTACAGGGCTCAACTACTGGAAAAATCCTGTTAACATGTGTGAAGCATTTATTGAATTCAGACAACCAATTATCCAAGCTTATACAGGTATTGTGAAAGGTCATTGAATAAACAGGCTGAAGCCATGGGTGATGGGGAGGGAGAATGCATTCGGTCCAAACCCATCACCTGTTAACCTGTTAGATGGCCTGGGTGGGAAATAGCAAACCCGTAGGAAGCCTGAAATCAGCACGACAAAGGGAAAATGTATACAATGTCATTGTTGGTGGTGCTCTGGACTATGTTCCACTTCAAAGAGCATATAATACCTTAGCACAACTTCCCCCATCCAGGAGTTTCAGAACTGTACAACCTAAGCTCACAAATTCAGTAAGGTAATATATCATATCAGAGCACCTCTCTAGAAGCCCGAGATCATAACATCCTGGTGTTACTCTTGATTCCTAACATAGATTTAAATATCTGCTTAATGAACTCTACTGTAGATTTTGCCTTTTCACCGGGACCCATAGATACTGTGCTTTCATTTACTCTTTTTATAGAAGGAATACCAATTTCCCATTAGCAAATATGCCTGGGAGAGAGGTTAACTGGAGATCTGGAGACAGTTTGGAAAGGTTATTATTTGGTGGTCATTTAAACCTGTTTTAACATGTTGCTATGGTATGAAAATGTCCCCAAAATTCATGTGCTGGGAGCTTAATCCCCAATGCAGCAGTGTTGAAGGTGGGATTTTAAGAGATTGCAGAGCCCCTGTGAATAGATTAATGTCAAGAGAGTGGGAGAGGGCTCCGTATGGTGGAAGTGGGTGTGTTATAAAATCGTTTGGCTTCCTCTTGCTGTGTCAGACTCTCACCTTCTCTTACCCTCTAACCTTCTGCTGTTGGACCTTGCTGTCAGAAGTCCATCAGTTGGCAGTGCCATGCTGTCGGACTCTCCAACCTCCAGGAATACAAGCAATAGATTTGATCTCTTTATAAATTCCCCAGTCTAAGGTATTTTGTGACAGGAGCATAGCAGGACTAGGGTATCTGGATTTAGAAAGAGCACTGGGTGCAGTCCCCATGGGGGCATGAAGCCTTTCTGCTGTGATTGCACCAGTGATTCCCCAGTTTTGCAGAGCTCGTCAGCTCTAGAAGAACCTCCACACTCTACCCAACCCAACTGCAACTTTGCAGTCAACAGCCTGCACTTGTCAAGGGTGGTAACAACACCATTCACCATCCCCCAACCCCCGGCCCCAGAAGAGTCTTCCTCTTCCTCTTCCAGAGAGTCTATGAAAGTCTCTATCTGCAAGCAATACTTTTCCTGATAGGTGCTCTGATGAATCTTAATATTCCCACCTAGTACATTATTTTTTTTTAGTGTTCTTTGTAGTAACAAAGTAACTTCCTAGCTGACCTTCTTAAAAGAGCTTTGCCTAGAAATTCTCTTATATGTTTATTTAAAAACTGAAGTTTTAAAATTCACTTTACACATTCTAATTTGATCTGCAGATATTCAGGATTTGGTACTCTTTTACAAAGGCAAACAATGAGGCTCAGAGATGTGGAGACTCCCAGGTATGTTGGGAAGAGAAATGGGAAGCCTGCTGTGACCCTTTTGACCACTAGGGGTCGTCTTGTACATCTGACAAAATGCTTTGTTCAATCTGCAAACATTGAAGACATATTCAGAGACCAGAGGAAACTGACAAATGAGGATTTTTGGCAGAAAGGGATGAGATGCGGCTGTATTTTGGGACCCTTTGTGTTCTTTTTCTCTTTTTACTTATTTATTTTTATGTGGTACTGAGGATTCAACCCCGGGCCTCACATGTCCTAGGCAAGTAGTCTACCACTGAGCTATAACCCCAACCCCTCTTTGTGTTCTTGAAGCAAAAACAAGCAAGAAAATGTGCAAAAGCCATATTTACACTTGGAGAAGGCTGAAGCTTTTCAGGTGGTTTTCCTTATTAGGGTGTGTTCTGGGATGGCATGACTTAGAGAAGACAGAGGGAACCTGTATTTTGTGCTTCCAGTTTTGAGTGGATACAGAGTGTGGGGGAAACATTGGTGAGGAATGAAGTCCCAGGAACTCTGCAAAAGATAGAGAATGGAGACTGAAGAGAGCCACAAGTAGCAAGGACTTGTAGGAAAGACAAACTACTGTAAGTGTGTGATTGAACAGAATCCCAGTTTCCAGGCCCTCTGGTCAGAGTGAGAAGTCCTGGAGGGAGGCTTTGGTATCTTATCCCTGGAGTACCAAGATTGCTACCTTTTCTGAAGCTGGAGTACAGTCCCCAAAGCAAGGGTTCAGTGCTTGGTGAGAAATGAAGATAAAGTTTCCTAAGAGAACCCCACTGGGAAATGGCAGGAGTAGTAAGAGCACTCGGGGTTCTCAGGACATTTCAGTTGATATTATTACAAAAAAAAAAAATCTCTTAGATAAATTGTGAGCTTCAAAATTTCTTTGAGTCTTGAAAATTCTCTCATTCCAAATCCATCACTTGGCACCAGGCAGGTGTTGTGTTACAATAGCCATATGCCTGGATTTTCTGAGACAGTCCCTGTTTCAAGTCTTCTGTCCTGGAGCACTGATTCAATCACATGTTCCAGAAATGCCATTATGTGATTGATGGTCTAAAAATAAGTAATTTTTCTAAAATGCTCATTTACTATTCACCATGTGTGCTACTAGGGACTAAGGACACACGGCAGATTTTCCTATGCCCCTAACCATGGCATGTGGAGGTCAGGCAGGCCTGGAGATAAATAATTACAAAACGGTGTGGTGGGCGTAGGATTGTGGGGTGCACCCAGTCTCTGAGAGAACAAAGGGGTGCTGCCAAATGTTGGCCAGGGTCTGGGAAGATTTTCTAGAGAAAGGAGCACCTATTCTGAGCCCTCCAGGGCCAGAAACCAATGCCAGGTAAAGGGAGATCTGCCAGGAGCTCTGGGCAGAGCAAGGGTGGGTGATAAGGGCAACGTTTGAGCTTAGAGATCAGTGTGCTTTTGGGGCTATCAGTAAAGTTCTGTTCAGTTTGAGAAACAAATGAAATGTTTGTATGTGGAAGGGGACTTGTATGGATGGGGAGTTTGAACTCTGAGAAGGAGGGCGATAAAATTAAGAATGTTTATGCTAAGATTGATGAGAAGCAAGGAAGGGTTTTAAGCAACTGTCTTATATGCTGAATTTGATATTTCATGAAATCTTTGTGGTCAAGTGTGGATGGGTTGGGGTTAGTGAGATTGGAGGCCAAGAGTTTATCCAGCAGGCTAGGACAGGTGAGAAGAGAAGGGACCTGGACCTAATTGTTAGTGTTGGTGCCTGGGATGGAAAGGAAAGGCAGTAGAAGAGCTGTACAGGACCCAGACCATTTTTCTTTGCCTCATCCCCTTTCCTGTGCTTTCCTTGTCTATTCACTTCTGGATCACGCTGAGATAAACAGCATAAGAAGAAGGTCAGGCTGGGGAGGGGGCATTTTTCTCCTCACTTTGTGTTGTATTTCTGCCAATTCCTTGCAAATCAGTACAGCTCTGGTGAAATGCCAGCCTTCCTGTGGCAGGCTAGGAGGTTGGCAACAGGGTGTCTTCAGTTCACAAAAGCACCAGCAGTAAGACTACAGAATCCAAATGTTTACCTAACAATGACTACACCCAGTGGGAGCATAAACAACCTCAACTTTACAAGGAGAACACTGTTTGTAGAACTACCTAAGGAAGAGCAAGTTTCACCCCAAAGTTTCTCTGGGAAATAGCAGCAGGCAACAGCCATCAGCAGAAGAAAATTACTTCAATAAGAGGAGCCTTTGGTATGAAGGGATAGTCTTGGATTGGAGTGTGGGACATAATTTCTAGACAATGTAAATGTTGAGAAATAGGTATTTTTGGATGGTACTTAGATTGATATCACCCACTGATAATGCACTTAAATCATGAGAAGCCTTGGAACTGGTGCTTATCAGGTACTAATAGCTGATGGCATGGAGGTAACTCAGATCATCTGACAGGAGAGAGGAAGTATAAACTCCTACTCATCCCTCAGAACCCAATATAAGCCTGTTGCTATGGTTTGGATGTGAGGTATCCCCCAAAAGTTCACATGTGAGACAATGCAAGAAGGTTTGGTGGAGAAATGATTAGGTTATAGCTTTAACCTAATCAGTGAATTAATCCCTGATGGGATTAACTGGGTGGTGGTAATTGGAGGAAGGTGGAATGTAGCTGGAGGAAATGGCTTATTGGGGCCACATCTGTGGGGTATGTATTTTGTATCTGGACCATATGTTCCTGATCATATGAACTGCTTCCCTCTGCCACACTCATCCACCATGATATTCTGCCTCACCTTGAGCCCCAAGGAATGGAGCCTGCTGTTTATGGATTGAGACCTCTGAAACTGTGAGCCCCTAAATAAACCTTTCCTCTTTGTGCTGGTCAGATCTTTTAGTCACAGAAACCCAAATCTGACTAAAACACCTGTCCCCTTCTTTGAAACCTTCCTGACTCCCAGGGCAGGGTTAGTTACCCAGAGAACATGAATGTCCTTTCACCATGTTACACATCTTACCATTCGTATTTATCACAATCAAGTCTCTTTCCTCCCCAGGATTGTGAACTTGTCTGAAGCAGGGGCTGATTCTTGTTCATCCATGCCTACCCAGTGCCACCTACGTCTGGAGGAGTTTAGTAAATGTATGAAATAAATAGACATCTTGAGGGGCAAAGAGAGCTGACATGTAAATTAACTGTGGTAGGTGTTTTTATGGGCTGTGAAAAGAGGGAAACATTTGTAGTGCTCATCTTCCTTTACTTTTCCAGTTCTGCCTTGTTCACAAAGCATGTTTACCTACATTAGTTCATGTAATCCTCCTATAACTCTTGTGTTGTAGGGAGGGACATCAATTGCCTTATTATACAGATCATAAAACTGAAGGTCAGAGAGCTCAGGTACTCACGGAGCAGCAGATGACTTGGGAGCAGGAGGCAGGGGGTTGGAGGGTGATACTCAGTGGTTCCTTCCTTCCATCTCTTCCTCCCTCCCCCTCCGCTCACCTGCCTACCTGCCTGTCCACCTGTCCGCCCCCGCCTGCCTTCGTTCATCACCCCTGCAGTTGAATCCTGCCCCAGTTTTCACTATTTGTGTATGATTGGAAGCCATCCTTCTTCTCCTAACTTCACTCTCCTTATGTGGAATAGGGATAACTATCATGCAAACTTTCTTTGGAAATAATGTAATTATGATAGATGATCAGTAACATGTACTAGTTACTCACCGGTTTCCTGACACTTTTTTTCCTCAATAAACTTCTATTTTAGAACAGTTTTCAATTTATAGGAAAAGCCATGACAATAGTAAAGAGAATTCTCAGATACCCCACTCTTACCTAGCACTATTTAAAAAAAAATTATTTGTTCTTTTTAGATGTACATGACAGTACATTTTGACAAATTACACATGCATGGAGTATAACTTATTCTAATTAGGATCCCATTTTGTGATTGTACATGATATGGAATTTCACTGGTGATGTATTCATATATGAACATAGGGAAGTTATGTCAAAGTTATTCTATTGTCTTTCCTAATCCCATTCCCTCTCCCTTCCCTTCATTCCCCTTTGTCTAATCCAATGAACTTCTATTCCTCTCTCCTTATTATTATAAGTGCATTACATGCATTTTATTCACTTAAAAAACTTAAAATAATCTGGTGATGTGTCAAACTCATTTGACAGACAAAGACATTTAACTCAGAGGCAAGTGACGTATGTCCTGCTGAATGTGGAGTGGTGGATTCAGAATAAAGGTAGGGGAGTCAGACTGCAGGACTGCATTCTAACTGCTTTGCTCCTCTGATGGGTGGGAGGTGAGAGTGTGGGCCCATGGTAAGTATATTATTAGACCTAGAGCTTGAGTCTGTTTAAATCCAGACTTACTGTTTTCCACACCCGAGATCTTCTTGCTCCTTGCCCATACTACCTACCTTTTCATTTTAGACATTTAAAATTGCCTTTGTATTTATTTAAAGTTGAATTCCAAATGCAAATTTGGGAAAGGGCAGAACTTACTATAGATTTTGTTAGCACCCCTCTGGGGAGAAATAGCCCATAAATCACCCAATTTTATTGTTTCCCTTAGGAATCTGTAATGTGCATTGAACTTAGAGAACAACTTGGTGAAAGAAGTCTATTTAGAATGTGGTGAGGTCAAGTCTATTAACTAATGTGTCCACATGTAAGTACCCTCTCCTTCCCAATAAAAAGGGTAGCAGAGGGCATAAAAGTCACTAGCAGATACTTAGGAGGGCAGTAGCAAAAATAGGACTTCAATTTCCTGTGGATTGGAAAGAGAAGACATATAAAATGCAACCTTGAAACTAGTGGAGGAGAGATGGTCATTTCTGGTATTAGAAACTTCTTTTCAAGGTGGTCTTTTGGATGTGAGAGATAGTGGCTATTTTATGTCAGGAAAAGGTAAGGAAAAGAAAATTTTGATATGTTTGGAAACATTTTGATGCCTCTCTTTTTTTACTGATGTGAGAATTCAAAGAGAAAACCTGAATTATTTTCAAATGACTTGTCTCTTAAACTGTGCTTTATAATACATCATGCAACTCAGAGACACTGAAAAATATCTTTTTTTATTTTATAGAACTTTTACTGCAACTGTTTGACTAAGTGGACTCATCCTACCCAGTTTTTGTTATTTTAACTGGAGATTCTTTAGCTGGGTCTTTGGCATGGTAATAAAGAGTGTATGAAGAAAAACTAAATTCTTTATGCATTGAGAACCCTACATTTTAAAGTTAATTTAGTATAAATATATAAACCCATCATGAAGATATATAAGGTCTTCCTGCTATGGATTTCCAGATTCTTCTTCCAATAGGATTGATGAGAAACTATTTCACCCTGGTAGTCTGAAATTTTCTCCTGCTGGCTTCATATCAGTTCTCATGGTCCATTGCTTTGTGTTTTGTCTCTATTTGCTATTCGAATGTTTGTGTCCTTCTAAAATTCATTATTTTGAGGCTCCTACTTCCAGTGTGATGGTATTTTGAGGTGGAGGTCTTTGGTTAAAAAAAACTAGGTTTAGATTAGATCATGAGGTTGCGGGCTCCATGGTGGGATTAGTGCCCTTATAAAAAGAGAAAGTCCAGAGGTTTCCCTCTCTCCACCATATGAAGATACAGTAAGGAAATGGTCCTCTGAAATCAAGAAAGAGGGCCATCACCAGGAACCAAACCTGCTAGCACCCTGATCTTAGATTTCCATCCTCTGTAGCCATGAGAAATCTATTGTATATTGTTAGAGCATCCTGAGCAGACTAAGATACTAGTTCAATGAGTCTGAGCCTGGAAAATGGCTTCTTGAATCAAGGATATTATTTTCAATACCTGCTTATGATATCCCAAAGTTAATTTTCAGTAAGGTTGTACCTCATAAAAATTGTCAACCTGAGAAAATTTTGCTTTCCTCCAGTGTGATTCAAACTACCTGGCATGAATAAACCTTTACTTTCTAACTCTGATGACCTTTGTCCTGCACAGTCCATGGTTTCTTCTCTGTCTGTTATACTGTGGCTGCTAAAAAGGGAAAGTAGAGCTGTTTTGTTCCTCTTAATGAGGAGCAACTACTTCTCCAATGGACTCAGCAGTAAAACTGACTTTTAATGCTGGAGAGAAATATGGAAGCCATGAAACTTCTTCTGCAACACCATTAAATATTCCCAAACAGTGTGATTTGGATAAAGTGCCACTAACCACTTCATGTCCAATATCCTTTCATTCATATCTATATGTCTACACACACATACACACAAACCCCTTTAGAAAAAATAAGGGGAAAGCTGTTATTTTTCCTACTTGTGTTCAGTGTTGAATTGATCCTGATACCTTTTCCTGATACCTCAAGAAAATGGGATAAATCTCAAAGTTGAAGGTAGTATGTGATAATTACTTCCAGTTTTAAAATAATATCCCAGCAGCTTGGGAGGCTGAGAGAGGAGGATTTCAAGTTCAAAGAGTCTCAGCAACAGTTAGGTGCTAAGCCACTTAGTGAGACCCTGTCTCTAAATAAAATACAAAATAGAGCTGGCGATGTGGCTCAGTGGTCAAGTGTCCCTGAGTTGTATACCAGGTACCATGAAAAAAAAAAAAGACAATATCAATAATTTTCTGGTTGTTCTCTTCAGGTTATCTCACCAACTAGTGCCCCATCTCTCAGACTATTTTAATTGAGGGTTAAAATTGGAAGCAAGTTCATGGAGAAACATAACTTTAACTTGGATGGTGGAGTTATCTTATGGGAGGTGGGAAAGGAATGCTTTCTCCTAAACCAGGTCAAAGTATGGTGTGTTGGTAAGCTTTTCATCATTGTGACAACAATTACCTACATAATCAACTTGAAAGAGGAAAGGTTCATTTTGGCTTATGACTTCAAAGGTTTCAGTCTATAGTCATTTGGCTCCATAGCGCTGGGTCTTGAGGTGAAGCAGAATATCATGGAAGAAAGCCTCTCAGCTCATAGCAGCCCACAAGCAGAGAGAGAGAGAGAGACAGACAGACATCAGGAACAAGATAGTCCCCAAGGACATGCCCCCAGTGACTTAATTCCTCTATTCATACCCTCTCTGCCTACAGTTTTCACTATCTTCCAGAAGTCCATTCAAATTACTACTCCATCAAATAGATGAATCCACTGATGAGGATAGAGCTTTCATGATCTGGTGATTTTTGAAAAGCCCCACCTCTGGACATTGCTACACTGGAGACCAAGCTTTAGGAGGTGAGCTTTAGGAGGATATTTCAGAACCAAACAATAGTATGTGAGTAGTTTAAGAGAATCATTCATCAAGATCATAGATGACAACCTACCAACTCTGAAGGAAGGGAAGTTCTACAAGAAGAGAGGGCATCTGAATTTCAAACTGTTTGCTAAGAAGGAGAAATTTGCATATGCATACATACTCCATTCATGGACAATGAATCAAAATAAAAAAAAAAAAAAAAGAAGGAAAAATTTGTTGGCCTTCCCAGTGCACCAGGGCCGTGCATTGTGAGAAAGTTGTTAGGAGAACTTGGCAGGGTCTCCTCTGTCTCTTGCATGTTCATGAAACATGACATTCTCCATCAGCTTCTAAAATTAGGAGTGAGCAAAAGGAGGGCAAGAAAAGGCTAAAGCAGAGCATTCCCTTCTCCCATTAGTTGGTATAGTCAGGATGTGGTGCTTCCTAAGGGTCAAATGGATGCTGAAGATGATAACTGGGCTCAAGATGTCTTGTTGAAACCCCACCCAAGAAAACAACAGGGAAAAGAGATGGATTGATATCCTGAGCAGAAGCTGGGAGTGGGTATTTTGAGGTTGGTTAGGAGAGTCATTCCTCTTTGTCAGGAAATTGTAGTGTACAGGATTTGAAAATAGGGCTTTGAAGCACCCACAACTGTGTCTCATGAAAAGGCCAACATTTGACCATCTATATTACACACCTGCCATTTTATCTACTCTCTCCTCTTCCCTGATCATGATGAGTCCATTGTAGAAGGGAGGAATAAAGAAGGAAAGAAGACCATCTTCAAATTTTCTCAGGGTGGGTAACTGAGCTACATGTCAATTCTGAGTCAGGAGAAGAAGAGAGAAAATTTTATCTAAAATCAGAAGTTTTCAATATTAGAAGTCAGATTTACTTACTGAAAATGAAGCATAACAAAAGCAAGACTGGTGAAGAACCTGGAACCTAATGTGGAAGAAAATGAAAGAAACATCACTGTTTTATTGAAGGATGTTCCCCATAATTAAGAAAAACAAAAATGGGATCTGAAATGCCTGTAAATGAGTAGATGTGATGAGCAGCTAACAATAAACTGAGAACCAAAATTATGTCATATTAAATATAATAAGTACATATAGATATTTTAATGCATAAAACATTCTTTGGAAAAATTGAATTGTGATGATTTAGGTAAGATCTGCAAAGATTATAGTGAAAGGAGAGACAAAAGCAAAGAGAAAAACTGAGAAAAATTGATAGATATGGAGAATACAGAATAGTCCAACAAATATAAATGTGATATTCCTGATTAATGGAACCCAATAAAATGAATCAACCAATGGTATATTGTTGGAAAAAATTCTTTGATATGAAAGAAAAATTTCAACTACAAAGAAAAATATTGCATGTCAGGACTATTTAATTCAGAGCAATAAATATCTAGATGTATTTTGGCTGAAAGAGTCAATATAAATGATATATTTTTTAAGAAAATGGACAAGAAAACTAGGTTATCTACAAGGAGAACAAAATTCAGGCTTAACGTTTCTCTGCAATACTTTTCAGTGGCAGAACACATGGAGAAGTGACTGTGGGGAAGAAAGAAAAAGCACATCCAGAGTTTTATATCTATTTAACTGGTGTTCAAATGTAAGAAAAATTACTAATCTCAAATACACATGAAATGAGGGGATATGGCACTCATGAGTACCTTTGAAAATCGACTTTGTGATAATATCTTACTTCAAAAAGATAAGCCAAAATAAAGAATTCAAGAACAGAAAATCTTTGGTAATTCTAAATGTAAAATTAATTTAAATGTAAAGATAAAGCTGCAACTTAGCAAATTGAGCAAAGATACCTGGAATGGAATGAGAAAGAGTTAAATCCTGGCAAAGTAACTGTGTAATATGGGGAGAAAATGGAGGGTGAAGGGAAGCAGAAACATGTCAATCAAGTGGTGGTGGAAGAGATATAGTTCCTAAGATATTTCTGTAAAGTTCAAATACAGATAATGAAATCCATTAAGATGGGTTTTTTTTAAAGTACTCTTAAGTCCCCATTTGGGATTATATAACTGGGCATCTTATAATGCTTTTTGAATGCATAAAACACATGATTATAGAGGAAACTAATCATATTGAAACATAGTTATCAAATGCAAAAAGATTTTTGATACAGAAATAAATGTGTTTTTATTAAGGTCCAAAATAACAAAATTTAATGATGGGTTTAATAATTATTATAATTTTGACGTAGTGACAAGTACTAATGATATTTTGAAATATCCATAATGCATGTAATGTTATATAAAAATACATCTGTCATAGGTACTGCTAATACTTCTAAGGTTTGTAATCTACTTTTATAGTTGAAAGAAATGCTAAATTCCAGTGAGGGTTTAGCAAAAATGAAGATGTAATTTTTTTCATTAAAATTCCCAGACCATCTGAATTCTTTCTCTGTACAGATTTTGAATAGTCCTTGGATTCCTATATTAAGAAATTCTCTTCTGGTGGGAATATAGTTCAGGATTTTATAACTCTTCTATGCTAAATGCAAATACTTAAATAAATGAAGAGATGAAATTATTTTTCCTCTATTCTGAAATGGTGGTGAAATGAATCACTATATATTTTTTTTTGTCACATTCAACTACAAATGACTGATTTGTGGTGAACAGTACTGGTTTTAAGTGTCCTTATTGTGGTACATTTAGATTATGGAAAGGAGAAAGGCTAAGAGAAAATGTTTCCAGTTTGAATTGCCTGAGGTAGGCCCAAGTGTGGGAAATAGATGTTTGGGCTTGGCTCTCACACGGTGTGTTCTCTCTGTTTTGTTGAGGCTCATGAACACTATGTTGGTTAACTGGGAAATTCCCAATGAGTTGTACTTATGGTCTCTGTAATTCCTAGTAACATTAAACATTTCAACACAGTGGAATTTGAAAATAATACATCAATTAATAACTTGCCTAAGTGAAACTGTTGAACTTTGTCAAGTAGTGGAAGTCCCACATAATCAGACAAAAGCCCCGACTCTTACTGAAGGAGAAATTTTAGAGATAAGTGAAGGAAAGAAAGGGCGGGGAAATGAGGCAGATGTTGGTAAAGTGATTCCCTTCTCTGATGAGAGCCATGGTAGATATTTAAGTTGTTTTATAAGGAGGATTCTTTGCAGGATGTGGGATAAAAAGAATTTGACTTCTTGTTCAACCAGTTTTCCACCCACAGAATTTTGAGGTTCACTTGAACCTGACTCTGTCTTCACAGTTCCATGGACACCCCAATCTCCTGTTATTATCAGCCAATAGGTCTAAAATATCATTTTTTTTCTTTTCCTGATGGCCTGCATATACTCTTCACTCTTATACTCCATGTTGGGCTTGGTGGCTCAGTCACAGATAGATTACTTCTTAAGAAAGCAGCCTCCCTGGGTGGTCAGTTGGTCTCCAGGTTTATATGTTATAATAATGTAAGATGAAGAAATTAGACATGCTGAGTTATGTGAGGAATGTTAGTGGAAAAGTTTCTGTTATAGAAAGGGATGGTCCCTTTTTATCCTTAGGACTCCTCGAATGTTCTTCTGAAAATACTTCAATGAATATGAGAGTCAGGCAGATTTTTCAATAAACAAAATTATTTGCAACTCTGACAGAAGGCACCACATGGTTCCCAGATTAAGATTATCACTGTCCAGAAATTTGTTTTCAAATTTATTCATCTCCAACAACAAGGACAAAATCTGCTATTAGATGCCACAAACTATTCTACTGTGTCTATTCTACTAGGCTTCTGACAAGGCAATGATCAATTGCCTGTAGTCAAGAAGGTTCTAATATGCACAATAGATTCCTTTATAGTTTGGCAAGCAGCTAATATTTTATAATTAGAGATGTCTGCATCTTTGATGCACAAGTGCGTGTTGTATAAATAATACAATTGTTCTCAAGGAATAAAGTACTAGTCTTAAATTTGGGAGTAGCTAGCATCTTTCCCACTCATGAGATTAAAGGAGACTTTCTGAAAATGAAGACAGGTATGAGAGACCCTGAGTTCACAAGTACTTTACTAGAATCTTCTTTAGAGATATGTATATAACTTTTCTGTGTCTCCTAGTGAGCAGATTCTGTGAAGGTAGACATAGACTTATTTTTTACCAGATAAATGCATAAAAGAAACCCAGTGATGAGAAAATAGAATTCCTTTGATAAAGAAGAAAGGGGAATTTAGATGAAAGTGTGACTGTATAAGAAGAGATTGGTAAATGCCACAGAATGCCCATGTCCTCATGCAGGGTTTAGCCAACATTGCTTGTGGGCAAGTGATATTTTCTGCATTAGCAAACCTAGTTTGTTGAAAGCATTCTTCTTAAATTAAAATACTAAAGAAATTATATCAATTTTCTACTGTCAGTCTTCTCTGCTGTTGTTAAGGTTTTTGTTTTTAATGTGAGATCAACATTGAAATCAGATTTTGAGCAGATTACTCTCCATAGCGTGGGTGGGCTTTATTCAATCAACTGAAGACTTTGAGAAGAAACACTGACCTTCCTGGAGGAAGAGAAAATTCTGCCAGCAGACTGGCTTCAGTTACTCCATCTACAATGTGCACTCTTTCATGGGTCTCCAGCCTCCTGACTTCCTACAGGTTTTGTATTTGTCAGTCTCATAATTGTGTGAGCCAATTCCCTGAATAAACAGTTTTCTGTCTGTGTGTGTCTCTCTCAATTTCTTTCTAGAGAACTCTGACCTACTACAAATCCTTACCAGAGTCTCTTCCAAAAGGAGAGGGGGTAACTGGGCCCAGTGGTTCATGCTTATAATTCCAGCTACTTTGGAGGCTGGGGCCAGAGGGTGGCAAGTTCCAGGTCAGTCTGGGCAACTTAGACTCTGTCTCAAAATAAAAATTAAAAATCACTAGGAGCTGTAACTCAGTAGTAGAGCATATCTGGGTTCAATCTCCAGTACCACCTTAAAAAATAGAAAAGAAAAAAGGATAGTGGGTATAGATCACCACTCCAGACTGCCTTCTGGATGTGCATTTGATGGACTGGGTCAAAACTAGAAATTCTAATTGGTATTATTTTATTTGAGAACCGAAATGAGAAGGGACCCAACACAGGGCCTGTTAATTAGCAGTGGTCTTTGTGGTTCTGGAAATGGACCTGGGCCTTGCACATGATAGACAAGTGCTCTATCACTGAGCTACGTCTCCAGCCCAGGAAGTAGCTATGCATGTACATGGAGTTGGGTAGAAGGAGGGTTGTGCCATCTGCCTGTACTCCTTATTGTTCCTGTGTTTTGTCTACCATTGGGTCATGTCACCTCACTCCCATACCCACTGCCTTAAAAACTTTGACTTTCAACCTTGATTCTATCATCATTTTGTCTGACTTCAGCATCTACACAGATGGCCCATTCAATACTGTGACCTCTCAGTCCCTTCCTTCCTCATATTCAACTACATTCTGTTTTCTATCCCATTACTGCCAAGTTTAACCTTGGTCCTTGTCATCACAAGTAACTGCTCCAATTTCAAAGACTCAGTTTCAACATTCACTCATGCCATACCCCACCTTGTATTCTTTCAGCTTATTTCTTCTGATATCCCTGTGCCCTAGTTATTCAATCAGGGAGACCCAAAAATTCCTGATCCCTTGCTGCTTTCTCACTTTCCAGCAATGCCTTTCTGTTTTTCCTACCCCTAGACTTATTCCAGATGCATCCAGGAAAATGGAGACACCTCATGGGCTACTGGAGTGTATGGATTCTTAGGAACTGAGCTTTCATTATTGTGAATGGTGGTAGATTCTTGGGAAAGATAATGAGGTGGCAGGGGCAATTAAAGGCCTCAAAGGGATTTAGAAACAGATTTCTCAGTAGGTAAAATTAGGTTATATTTTCAAGTTCATCAGGTTGGATGCTCTTTGTAGACAGCAAGAATTAACCTTGACTTTATAAATCCACCAACTGAAGCAACTTTATGCAGATACTAGCTTTAAAAGCCTTTTCTTTGCTCCAACTATACACAAATAAAGAAGAATATTTTCATAACATTTAGGTAACCTGGGGGATTTTCTGTCTCATATTGAGTAAAGTCACTTCTCACAACAACCATGTTTTCTGGCTGCTAATTGCTCAGTTCCAAAATCATCTATCATACTAATTCTAGGGATGGGTAGTTTGAATAATCTCAAAATAATCTGCTGATATAGGCCACCCAATACCCCACATATGACTATATAAATTAAAATTAATTGAAAGAAATACAATTAAACATTTAGTTTCTCAGTCATACTTGCCATAGTCCATATACTTCTTAGCCTCACACACTAGAGGCTGCCATACTGAACAGTGTAGAAGACAATTCCAGCATTTCTATTTCAGAGCATTACCCTAGACCACCAGTGTCAATCTGTGAATCTGGACCACATCTGTCTCCTTGTTTGTTTCTAAACCTGCAAGCTAAGAGGGATTCTTGCATTTTTTAAATTTTTAAGGAAAAAGAATATGTGACAGGCCAGATATGGCCAGAAAACCTATCATACTTATACTCTCTGGCTCTTTACAGAAAAAAAGGTTGCCAACCTTGTCTTAGGTAATAATGTGCTTAAAGGTCAATGTTTGTAAAATGCATTTTGGAATGTAACTGCTATGGTGAAGAATCATATTTTTCAATATGTTAGGGTATGGAAATCAGGTACATGGTCTATGGCTATTGTGCATTCATCCAATTAAATAAATACTTATTGAAAACCTTTTAAATGGCAATCACTGGAAATTCTTAGATTGTTACAACTTGAATATGAAGTGTCCTCCAAAAATTCATATCTTGAAGGCCTGGTCTCCAATGCAATTATGTTCAGATGTGAGGCTGTTGGGAAGTGATTGAATCATAAGGACTCTGTCCTCATCAATGGTTAATCTCTTAAGAACTGAACAGACTAATGGGAGGTCCTAGAAACTCTAGGCAGGTAGGAGACATGCCTAGAGGAAACTGGTCACTGGGGTGTACACCTGAGGACTATATCTTATCTTTGGCCCCTTTCTCTCTCTTCCCCCATCCCCACTTTCTGGCTGCCATGGGCTGAGCAGCTTTCCTTCACTATGCGACTCTGTCATGCTGTTCTGTCCCACCTCAGCCCCCAAGAGAATGGAACTAGCCAACCTTGGGTTGAAACCTCTATAACTCTGAGACAAAACAAAATTTCCTCCTTTAAGTTGTTCAAGTCAGGAGTTTGGCTATCAACAATGAAAATGTTGGCTAACATGTAGAAGAGTAATACATTCAAGGAACTCATGGAATTCATTCTGTAGTAGAGTGGGCAGACCTGGAAAGTCTATGGACTTTAGAACTATAGAGCTAACCAAACTCTAAGTACTACTAATCATGGTGTTAAACACAATGATGGGGGAGGAGAGAATGATGAATTTTGACTTGGGCTATGTGTGTCTAGATGGTAAAGAATGAATATGAAAGTGGGACTTAAAAGGATGAGTCAGAATTAGAAAGGCAGAGAGGTAGGGAGGAAGGAATTCCAGGCTATGGGAACAGCATGGTATGGTGAAAACTATTTGGGACATTTGAAAAAAAGTCCAGTACTCATGTGTGATTTAATCTTAAGTCAGGAGTAAGCAATGCACCAGGGAAACACGCAGATGGCTGTGAGGTTGGTATTTGATGAGACACTGGTTTTCTATGACTGCAGTGATGAAGGAGCAGCCTGCCATAATTTCTCAGAAGAAAGCTCTGTTCTGATGGGTGCCTGAAGTAGAAAATGTTATGCCCATTTTTATGCCTATAGTTTTGGCTTCTGGACTTAGCAAGCATGATCACAGGTTTGGAGTGCAGGAATGGTAGACTTAAGGATATTATTTCCATGGGAAATTGACACAGCCTCACTAAGGATTTAGCTTGACTTAGCCCTTTACAAAGCTTCCACGTGCTTTGGGCGCAGCACATCTTGTTTGGTGGGAAGAGTGGATTATAATAGGTAGTCACACCAATGTGTAAGGTACAATCATAAAAATGAACAATTAGTTTTGAGACTGCAGAAACAAACCTGAATGGAGAATTTACTCCTTTGTATATCCTTGGGGAGTTCACTCTTGAATTTCCAGGAAATCAAGCTGAGTGATAGAGTCAATGTAAGAATCATCATGCTGTACAATAGCATGCAATTGCATCTGATGAATCTGCGCTTTTTCCAGCCCCATTTTCTGAAATTTTATGATCATGAACATTTGACAAAGGGCTTAGCTGAACCCTCTGAAAGTCTAGTATTTGATTTCTCTGAACAAAGCAAGTGGCCTGTGAGCTTCTTAAATAACATGCATGGTTGATCCAAAACTTATGAGAAAGTTTTGGATCTTTCCCTTTGCCACATGAGGACATTCGATGTTTTATCATTAGTTACATTTGTTCAAATTTTTCATTTTGTTTAGAACTCAGCATTTCTTTAATCAAGAGACTATCTTCTTTAGCCAATGGCTATAAGAGCCAAATATAGAATAGCTTGTGCCAAGTTTAGAACCTATTCAAAATTTATGGATATGAAGTTTCAACCTGAACTCAAACCTTTTGGTGCCTGAGTTAATTTACATTTGGCAAAGAATAATTTCCAGGTTTTAAAAATGGAAACAACAAAAAAACCTTCTTTGGAAGCATATTTTAAGGCTTCTTGGATACCACATGCTTCCTAGGAAAAAAAAAAAATCCCAAATGTGATGTTTTAAAAGAAAGACAATAAGAAACACATGTATTAAATTGCCCTTAAAGAAAAGAAAGATTTAAAAATTAAGAGGGAATAGAACTTTGGAAAAATCTGCTGATGTTTTAAAGACCCAAAATTTTGAAAGAAAATGAGTAAATTCAGAACACATCCTTCAAGGGATGTATTTTATCTAATCCAAATTAATCAATGTGGATTGATCTCCTACTGCTTGTGCTTCACAGATGAGGAAATTGAGACAATAGGTGCCCACATCATGCCATGTGGGCATCAGAATTTACACGTTTGCTATTGTCACCTGCTCTTGTTTCTCATGTGACAAGGGGAGGCTGGTGTAATGGTCTGCTTGGGAGTTCTAGGCATGGGGATGTGGCAATATGGTAAACTATAATCCTATGGACAACCGTCCCACAGAGAGGGGCAAAGCAACATATTGGTTAATCCATAAAAATCTAAGTACTGGACTACACATTCATCAGGGATTATATAGTATTCTGTTTCTACTCTAATGTAGTGACATTGCATCATAAATGTATTTAATATATGTAAACTCAACTATTAGTGCTATCTAGAATTTAAAATGAAAGAAGAAAGGGAAAGAGTAAAAAAGATAATGATAATTGCAGATGATTCCAGTTGTCATTCTGTGCAGTGTGCTTGAGATGCGAGATGAATTCCTTCAGCCTCAGGTGATCTGAATTCCCATGTAACTTTTTCAGAGCATCTTGCTGCACAGAGAATGATTCTAGCGATTAACTACACAGATACATGTGATTATATAAAATAGCCTCTCATTGCAAGCCGCCTACTACTATTGTAGCTTAACTAAAAAATGCTGATTCATTTTCCAAAAATGACTGTGATGGGTTCACTAAGAAGCAAGGCACTGGCCTGCAGTGTGGCCCCTTTCGAGGAATTTTTCAAAAGAAAATTTGATAAAATGCATTGTTCTTTTGCTCTGACTTTAGAGTTTAGCCCTGCATAAGTTGGTGCCATAAATTTATTTTATGTAGTTGATGTTACCAACATTCATTTCTAGAGTTAACTAAGTTTTGCTGTGGAAGAGTTTTAATTTAGCTGTATGAGACATTTCAAGAAGACAAAGAATAGTGGATGTAGAAAATGTTAATAAAATATAAAAATGTTTTATTTAATTGATGTCCAATAGAACTTGATATCTTATAATAAAAGCTTGTTTGGAACTGGTCATACCATTCACCTTTGACCCAGTTAGATTCACTGTAGTTATTTGTGACATAGCCCAATTTTTTTCTCATCTTACAGGCAAGAAAAGCAATATATCCACAGAGAAGCACCAGTCCAGAAATAAGTTCTACCCTTTGCATGTGTTTTTGTTAAACTGCTCAATCCACAGCCACTGTGGCAAAGCCTAATGGATAACTCCCAGGGGCTTAATGAGGCCATACTCCTACAGTCCTTCCTCTCTCACTTCTCACTGCTGGGTGAGTTCCCTGCCAC
>JAJEJO010000632.1:0-69269 GCA_020662805.1 Glaucomys volans
TTGATTGGCCTCGGGTATGTCACCTTTCTACTCTGCCTCAGTTTCTTAATCTATAAAATGGGATAGTTGATCGTCTATTTACCTGCCTGCTTGTTTACCCATCATTCACCCATTCTTCCAGCCATCTACCCATCTATCAAATATTTGTCAAATGCCAGCCCTGTGCTGGGCTCTGTCTTTATCACTGAGGATACACAGTAGTGACAAGGCTGACATGGTCCCTTCCCTTGTGAATCTCAGAGTTGACCAAGGAAGAAGGACATTAAATGATGATGACGTTGCCTGTCTGCCACGGGCTATCTGGGGACTGAACTAATGAAACACTATGGGAAAAGGGCTTTTATAAGCACTTTCCTGCTAGGAGCTCTTGGAATCTCAGAGGCACAGCCCACGCAGGAGCTACAGAGGCCTGCAGCTCGAAGAGTCTATGATGCAATGCTCAGCCCAGCACACCTCTGTCCCCTCCCTACTGTTCACCTGGGTCAGCTCCCTCCCTTGGCTCCCCACCTCCAGCCACTTGCTGTGCCTTCTCTGCTGGAGGGAAAGGAAGCCTCAGTGAGCAGCCACATCCCAGCACTGGCAGAGGGGTGGGGGTGGGAAGCTGAGCTGATTGATGCTAATTAGCAGCACTGAACCTTGGCCAAGCTGGAGAGGCAGATAAAGGGAGGTGGCAGGAGAGGGGGCAGTACATGGATGGTCTGCTGTGGATGTCACAGGCCCAAACTTCTCCTAAGGTAACCCCTCTTCCATGCCACACACTGGCTGTGCTCAGCTAATGTCACCCACGAATGCATGGTAGAGAGGGTAGAGCTGTGGGAGCAGAAGAGGAGGCAGATGGTCCAAAAGGGAGGCCCTTTCCAACTCTGCCTTTTCTGGATTCAAGGAGGTAGTTTCCCACCCTTAGCATTCTCGTCTCCAGACCTCTGCTTTGGCTATCCTCTCTGCAGGGAATGTCCTACCTTCTCCATCACCACATATCCTCTGTCCTTCCAGATTAGAGCAGTCGTCTCCTCTGTCCTACCCTACCTCCTATCTGGAAGCAACCCCTTCCTCCTCTAAATCCCTGTAGCACTTGCAGGCAACCCACTTGACCAGAATCCTCCTGCCTGGCCCAACACCTCCATGAATTTCATGCCTCTCTTATGATAGGTATTCTAGGCTCTTTTGTATCACATATATTAGGCACATAGCTTATCTCTCTGGCATCCTTAGGAAACCTCCACTAAGTTCTCTTTTTATACATTGTATCTTACATAGTGCCTGAATCTAGTAGGTGCTCTATAAAGTTCATTAAAAAAAATGCAGGGATATCTCTGGGCCTGCGGTGTGCTCATGGACCATTTCTGAAGAAACATGAAGGTATAGTTCCATTTTATGGGTGAAGAAATTGAGGGTCAGAGATACCAAATAGCTTTTTTCAAAGCCAAATGATGAGTAAGAAGTAGGCAGACTTCAAAATCACAGCTGTTTTGCTCAAATCCCTCACTCTCTACCCAGTGGGGACAGTTTATTATTTAGGACTTCTGTGGACAACAGGTTTGACTGTCTTGACTGGATTTCCATGATGAACTTCCTGAGAAGTTCCCTCTGGAGAGAAATTGCTGCGCACTGACTTAACCTTCAGTGCTATGGCTGTGAGAACCTTCTAGACTTACACTTTTGTTTTTAGTTCAGAATAATCTGGAATGGGTTGATGGAGTTGTCAATGTTCAGCTCAACCATTAACATTGCTAAAAGCTTGTCCCCAGCACCTTACTGCTTGAGCAAGTGTAATGGAACTTTCTTCTGTGGAATCCTGGGAGATATACTTGGGCAAAATGATCTTTGATATTTTCTGGGGGCTCAATGTTTGACTTAGTAATTGCCAAGACTTTCAGAAAAACAATTCTGCAGGGGAGGATGGAGGACTGAGATCCTATTATTTTTTTAAATTTACAGGTATGGTGGATCTGTTGTCCACTTACTTAAGAGCGTCTCTTATCCCTCTTTTCCAGTTAAAACATCTCTACTTTAGGCACTGACTATTCCCCTGTTCTGATGGGGTAGAAGGACAGACTCTTACCTTGCTCTCAGGAGTAACATCATGACTCAGGCCTGGTCAGCATGGTATCCCTGCTGCCCACAGCAACTGGCCTTAAGTGCACACATGGCCCAAGGTGGGACAGTCAATCTGTCCCAGACTTTACCTGTGGTGCTGAGGGAGAATGAACACCTTTTCCCTGAGATCTTACACAGCCATAGCAATAATATAAGCTCAGGGCAGCCTTTGACTATGACTCAGGGCTCATTCCTCCCATGACTCCACCCAAGGAGGAAGCTCAAATTTAGGAAGAGGCAACGAGGGCAACATAAAGAGAGATGAAGAAAGGGAGAGAGGCCTGACAATACCAGATAGCTTTCTGGTTTTACTCCTGCTTCTCCTATTTACAAGAGTCAACCCATCTCCAATTGTGCAATATTAGTTTAAATCCATCCCTTGCGACTGAAAGTGACTTAAGTCATTACCCAGTAAGGTTTTATACACACGTACACAAACCTCACACACTTCACACGTAACATACATATTCACACATACAAGTATGCGTGTAAAACCACGATCAAAATAGGAAGGACACTTTCAGAATTAAAAACATCTTTAAAATTGAAGAGCATTTTGCTGGTAAAAACTTAATTCATTACCCTTCTGTTTGCTTGTGGAGACTTCTTTAAGGGTCAGCACCGGATGGCACACCTGTGCCTGGAACCATATGTTCAGCTAACCCCTTTCAGAGGACAGGTTCTGACGGGGGCGGGGTGCTAGAGAAAACTGGGATGACCTGGACCCCAGAGATACACTTGGTTTTGTGTTTTGGTTTATGAGGACTGTCCTTCCCTAGTGACTGTGCTGGAGGGTGTGTGTGGTCTGTGTGCATCCTCCACCCAGGTCCAGCAGCTCTCTCACCTTCCAGTATTTACTCTTTCCACCTGTGAGTCCTCCTGGGAGACTCCTGGGGTGCTCTGGAGAGCGCCCCCTGGATAGTGGGTGTGTGGCTGTGGGACAGGGAAGCAGCAGCAGGTTCACCCGGCTTGGCCTGGCGTGAGCCATGGGGGCTTTATCTTGCCATTAATGGTTTTCTAAATTGGTGGCAGTGGAGCAAAAAACCCAATTTGCGCCTGGAGCACGCATGATTACTATTGTAATAACCTCAGCTAATAAGAATATGATGTGGGGCTAGGCCGGGAGAGAAAACACATTTCTCATTAGCTTTTGATTAATTACTCTACATAATTTCTTAGTTGTGGTGGCCGAGGGGGTGGGGTGTTGCCATCTCTTCACCTCACCTTAATCCTGGCTAGCTAAGGGTGGGCTAGAGATTGTGTTTCCACGGTGACCATCAAGGAAGCAATACTTGCCTCTCCTCCACTTCCCTTCTCTCTTCTCCTCACGTCCTTTCCCTTTCTTCTCTCACCCTCCCCTCCTCAGCCTCCTTTTCTCTGCCTTCTTAATCTCTTCTCTCCCTTGTCAGCCTTTTCCTAGTCCTCATGGGTGTGTGACTGGTACATCGTATAGGAGCTGGCACTGTCCCTTGCACTGCCAGGTAGGTAGTGCTGGTTTGGAGGTCCTGGGCAAACCACCCTGCTCCCTGAACCTAGACTGGACATTTCCTTCAGTCTCCATCTACTCCTGCTCTGGACTTCCTTGCCTGGCTTGGGGACTCTCTTCCTGGCTGGCTCCTGACCCAGGTTTGTTTCTGCCTGACTCAGAGGCCCCTGTGCTGGATTTTCTCAGGGGCTGCTGTGTGGTTCAGAATTGCTCTTGCCCCCTTACAACCTGAGCACACTCAGAAGGGCCTCCTGGCCCCTGAAAGCTAGATCCAGGCTGGGTGGAGTCCCTTAGGTTCTCTCATTTGGGACTCCGCTAGTCAATAAGACACTGGTTGGAAATTTTTTCATTTTATTTATAACCCAGCAGATTTCTGTTGACCCCCTACTTTGTACACAGAACTGTGATAGGCACAGTGGGGCATATAAGAGAAGTGAAAGCTGTGGATTTAATCATTAGGTTGGGAAGGATCTCGAGGAGAGACAGAATCTAACACAAGGCCATGTGCACTGAGAGCTAAATGGACAGGGTGGACAGAGGCCTGCACAGGCTGCAGGGCCCATGGGGGCTTCCTGGGGAGGGGGCTTACTGGAGGCTTGTACAGAGGTTGGATTTGGATTGACAGAGGAGGGGAGAAAGGAGAGGTAGTTCCAGATAGGGAGTAGTGTGAAACAGAACTGGAGGTGGGATGCTGGAGGCAATTTTGGAGGATGTGAAGGTGCCAGTGTATTTTAAGTGGAGGCTTCTGGGGGAAATGAGCTAAAAAGGAAAATTGGAGGCTGACTCCAATGTCAGGCTGAGGATTTAGAACAGGGGATGTTGGGTTGATCCTATAGTAACCATTTGCTAAATGGACAATGGTGGAATGTATTGGTGTAATGGTTTAAATGTTGATGTCCCCCCAAACTGTATGTTAGAATTGACCCCCCCAAGTTGATGGCATTAAAGATAGGGACTTTGGAAGATGATTTACACAAGACCAAAATAAATGGTTGCCTTGCTGGGCTCTTATTGTGAAGCTCTGGGAAGAATCTGCTTCAAAACTCATTCAGGTTCCTTGCGGTTGTAGGACTGAGGTTCTTATTCTTTGCTGGCTGTATGTAAAGGCCACCCTGATCTCTACTGCTGCTTCTTGCATGTGGATCCTACATTTCAGACCAGTATCAGTGTATCAAATCCTTGTCATGCTTGCTAAACTCTGGTTTTCTCATCTACCACCTCTCTTCTGCTCTTTTCTCTTTTTTAAAAAAATTTTTTTTAGATGTTGGTCAACCCTAATTTTATTCATTTATTTCTATATGGTGCTGAGAATTGAACCTAGTGCCTCACATGTGATGGGGCAAGGGCTCTACCTCTGAGCCCCAGCCCCAGCCTGATGCTCTTTTCTCTTTTGCTGCATCTCTGACTTCAACAGGAAAAAGTTCTCTGCTTTTAAGGTCTTACATGCTTAGACTGGGCCTAACTGTTGAGGCAGGATAGTCTCTATTTTAAGGTCAGTAACCTTAATTACATCTGGAAAGTCATTTTCACCATGTAATGTAACATTTTCACTGATTCCAGGGATTAGAGCATGACATCTTTAGGTAGAGGCATCATTCTGCCTACTACATGGAACACGGAGATGAGGCAGCTCCTGCAATAGTCCTGTTGAGTGGAAAAAGGGCTAGAACTTGGGGTTTAATGAGAATGGAAAGGTTGGGTAGATTGTGAGTCATTTCAAAGAAAACTATAATTTGCATGATGATTGCTTGTGTGTGTGTGTGTGTGTGTGTGTGTGGTTGGGAGTGGGGTGTGAAATACGGGGAAAGGAATTAACTGGGATCCAGCCTAGGAAACAAAAGAAAAAACTCATCAATCACTGCAGGAGGAGTTGCTGGTTATTGAGAATATATGATGCATGGGTTTCATTCAGTAGGATGACTGAGGAGTGGCAGCAGATTAGCACATTTCTTGCCAACCGGAACCACCTTTTCTTTTTCTTTTTTTTCTTTTTTTAGTGGTGGGGATTGAACCTGAGCCCTTTTGCATGCTATGCATGCTAAGCATGTACTCTACCACTGTGCTACATCCCCAGTCCCCAACCTGGAACCAACTTAGGAGCAATTGAGGCTAATTACCAGAAATGTCAAGCCTTGTGATACATATCTGTGAGTTATTCATATGGGAACAATGGTTGAAGACTTGGGGAGAGAGGGTAGGAAGAAAGTTGGGTGAGAGTCTTTGGGGATGACTAAAGAAAATGTGGAAGGAGGAAGAAGAGCTGGGGGTGGGGGAGGCGCACAGGAAGGAGGGGAGCCAGAGAGGTCCCATCTGGGAGGCAAAGGAGTGCTGATGCGTGGGTTAGGAGGGCAGGAGTCTGACAGTAGAATGGGACACAGGCCACAAGTTGGCAATGGGCAGCTACTTGGTGATGGAATGTGTGTGTCTCTGCAGAGGCTGAGGAAAGACTGGGTGTTGTGGAGGAAGGAGAGGAATGAGAACACATAGGAGGTTCAGGGGGGCCCACAGGGACCATGTTAGCTTGTGGGGAGTGATGTTTGAAAGCAGGGCAGAGGGAGAGACTGGCACTGCGAGTAGGAGTAGGAGTGGGTACAAGGTCAGGTACAGTCCCCCAAAGTAGCAAGGTGGATGAGACTGGGAATGGAACTGAAAGCTTTAGGGGGAAAAGTCTGAGGGTGGACCCAAAAACACTTGTAGTACTGCTCTTCTTGGAAAGGGCACTCGCCTGGCTGTGGGTGGTTTGTACATTGGCCCAAAGCTGCTTCCTGGCTTCAAATCTGGAGCCAGGGCCTCCAGAGGGGAGAGCCAGGAGCTAGTTGGGAGTAGGACTGTAGTAGGACCAGCTGTCTACGGACTCCCAGGCTTCTTGGAACAGGAAGATTTTGGAGATGGAGGCCTAGTCCGTGGGGAAAAGACAGGGGATAAAGCCAGGCAGGTTAGCAGATCTAGATCTATCCGCTGTGGGGTCATTTCTATCTTGGACACTATCTTCTCTCCTTGATTATCTAGGGCAACTGAATCTCCAAAGCACAGATTCCTGGGGTGGAAGGAGTTAATTTTTTCTAGGGGATTTTTTCTAGGGAACATTTATATATATGGGTGCCCAGCCTGCCAGAAGGGCCTATGGGAGCACGTGAGAGCTGTCTTCAGGACTCCTGGCTCCATCACCACGTGTTCAACCCCCCACCCCTCTCTCTGAACGCCAAGGCCGCTGAATTCCAGGCTGACATTTCACGGGCCATTGTTTGAAGCCTAATTGCCTGCCAGAGCACACTGTTTCTGGGAGTCCCCACCGCACTGGGGCTCAGTGCCGACTCCCCACTGTTCGCAGGCCCTGGACACTCTTTGTGCTGTTCCGGGTGGGGGCGAGCTACAACTGTGGGACCGGGGGAATCGGGAGCTCAGCCCAGGCCTCGGACCCCACAAGGGGCTTCAGGATTGGGAGGCGTGTCATAGAGTGGAGGGGGCTTTGTGTAGGCGGAGGGGGCGCAGAGGGTGGGGGCAGTGACCAGGCTGGGGCAGGCAGACCCCTTTGCTCAGCAGAAGAGTCACGCAGGACGCCTGGGGATGGAGGAAGGTCTGGGAAGCCCGGGGCTCTGCATGGTCGCCTACCTTGCCCACCTCCACCCGATCTCGGTCTTGGCAGCCACCTCCGCTCCCTGCCCTCCGACTCCCTCCGCGGCCTCCCACCCCGCGAGGGAAGAGGAAATCTCGCCAGAGATCCATGTAAAAATAGATGTATTTCTGGATAAGCAGCGAGCCTGAAAAACGGCTGAGCCGGAGTCTGCTCCGCTGACAGAAGATCTATGTACCAAATTCCTCTTCAAAATCTATTTCTCCGGAGATTTATTCTTGCAGGGCTCTGCCGCGCTGGGGGAAGTTCTCAGAACCAGGAGACCAGGCCGCCGCTGCTCCCGCTGGTGACTCAGCTGCCCCTACCCTTTTCCTGGTGATGGTTTCCCACTGTGAGTCGTGGTCAAATTAGGTGACTGCTGATGGGCACAGGGCGGGAGCAGAAAAGGCAGGGCTGAAATGCAAGGGAGGTTTGAAATGGCAAAAAGGTCATTCTCATGCATTACCCTGGCTGGGTCGGAAGCCAGCGTGAGGCAGCACGACACCCCATCCTGGCAGCTGAGAGAATAAGTGATGGCTATATTTATGTTTCCATCTAAATGCATGGATCAAAGCAGACACTTTAATCTATTCAACAACAGCCCGAGGATTAAAAAGTTGCAGGCAAATCACACTCTTAAATTGGTAATATATTTTTGCTTGTCACTTGACAAATCATTTTAGAGAGTGCCCCAGGCCGGTGGGAGACCTGGAGATTTGAACTTGGCTCCCCAACCTGGAATGGTTTCTGTGAATCCAGTTGCAAAGGATTTCTCCAGGGGGAAGCTGGAGCTGCTGGAGAGTATCAGGCCTAAGGTCTCAATCTTCATAACAGCATAGAAACTGGACACACAGTTATCTCCATTTCACCAGCTAGGAACCTGAGATAAGATCGCTTGCTTGGGTCACATGATGATAAGTGACTGAGTGGGATGCAAAGCCAGACGTTTTGACTTTACATGCAGTGCTGTGGTCCCTCTGCTGGAGCCACTGGGTAAGAGTATACTATCCTGGGCACATTCCTGTAATCTTAGTAGCTCAAGAGGCTGAGGAAGGAGGATGGTTGAGTTCAAAACCAGCCTTAGCAACTTAGTGAGGCCCTAAGCAACTTAGTGAGACTCTGTCTCAAAATATAAAAAGGGCTGGAGATGTGGCTCTGACATTAAGCACACCTGAGTTCAGTTCCTGGTACCAAACAAGCAAACACCACTTTGCCTCTGGGGACCATGCAGGGAAGCAGAGAGGAGCACAGCCTGCTCTGCCACTATCCAGTGTAACCCAAGGGAAGCACATTCTCTTCCAGCTTCCTCATCAGTAAAGTGGGGCTAATGAGCATCCATTCCTTGGGGTAGTTTTCAGGAGGAAATGAGATGATGTAGGGAATGCAGTTAGCACACTGACATTGAATAAGAACTCAGACTTGACTGAGCTCTGGAGCAGAGGACCAGACGGGAAGAAACTCACAAGCATGACTTCTGAAGAGTGGTTAAGAGAACTGGGGCCTTTAAGTCATAAAAGGCTACCTCCTAACATGCTGGGTCGTGAAAAGAAAGGGAGATTTGACTTGTTCTCTGTGGTTCTAGTGGGATAAGAGTCTCTTTAGGAGACTGATGAATTTCAGCTAAAGATAAGCAAGAACTTTCTAATCACTAGTGTTGGGGTAGAAAGTAGCAATTGAAACCCATATGCAGATAGAAATGAGGACCTCACAGAATGGGGTCCCACTACCACAGATGAAAACTATAGGCTAAAGCTTAATTTTTTTTCTTTTTCTTTTTTTTGCTGCCTGACTGGAAAGTCCCATTCATGCAAGGGTACCCATACTCTAACATTAGTCAACCTCAAAGTATTGTTTTTAACTTAAACAGTTCTTTTAAGGAACAAGTACAGGACAAACTCAGGTTAACAAAGAGATTAAACCATCCCAGTACAGGAATAAGAAACTAAGATTGTACACTTTTAATTGAACCAGAAAGCTTAGTTCCTCATCAAAAGAATATAAAAATCCCTAGACAACAGACACCTATAGGCATCGCTCTCTTGGGATCCCCTCCCTCTTCAGGAATTCTGCTTTCTTTCTATTACTCTAATGAATCCTGTTACTTTGCTCTCTCTCCTCTGTGTCCGTGGGTTTCATTCTTCAAATTTGAGAGACAAAGAACCCACCCATCCACCCTCCAAGTTACACAATCTCACCCAGGGATGGCATTAAGATCAGTTTTCATTAATGGTCCCTTCCCTTCCAAGCTGGAAAGTCTAAAATATCATGAGTAGTAGAGTCGGTGCCCCATCATTCTTGGAAGGAACAAGAAGAGTTGGGTAATTTAATGAGATCAAATGTCTTTTTAAAAAGGTGTTCAATGTGTACATTTTGTGATTTAATTCTGATTTATGCTTGACTCAGATCTCTTCCAACCTTCAGGTGTGTGGGATGGGCACCATGCTTAGGAAGGGCAAGGGGTGTGCTGGGGATGACAAGGCCACTGGGGTGGATGAAGGCAAAGTTAGCTCTCAGCAAACTTAGGATTTGGTTCTCTTATTCAATATCAGCAAAGTGGTCTCTTGGAACCCAGCAGCACCAGGCAGCGGAAGAACAGTGGACTTGGAGTTGAGAAGGCGTGGGTTTCCATCTGGTTCCATCTCTTAATATGTGTGTGTGTGTCCATCTGCAAGTCACCTAATCTCTCTGAGCCTCAGTTCCTTCACGTGGAAAGCAGGGCTCCAATATCTTTCCTGCTCACCTTTCAGAGGGCTTTTGAGTATCTGAAGCTGGCTTAACTGTTCCCCTGAACTTCGGAGCGCTGCGGTTCACGGAAGTGAAGGGACGCCTTGGGTAGCCCACCGCCGGGGCGTCCATGGGCCAGCCAGCGTCCACCTGGGGTGCCCGCCTTCACGTCTTTCCACTAGAGCGCTGGTCCCCGCCAGCTGTGGTCGGTTTTGATGTTCACGAGTGAGAGCGTCCCGGGGCAGGGTCTAGCATTGGCACATGGCGCGAGCACTGTCCCAGCCCTGCGGCTCCGGGAGGCTGGGGAAGCGATTGGCTTAGCCAGACAGCACCATCTGTTTGTGTGGAAATGGAGCCCAGGTGTCGGGTTTGGGGCGCAGGTAATAGCTAACGGCCGAGCCAGCTCTCCTCACATATGGTCCCTGAGCGAGGCGAGTCCCCTGCGCAGGCGGTTCTCTGCCCAGCGTGCTTTCTTTCTTGCGCCTTCAGCCTGCTGCCTCTGGTGAGCTCGCAACAGCTAAGGAAGGGAGGTCAGGGCATTATCGGATTCGTTTTACTAGCGTGGAAATCGAGAACCGGAGAGGTTAAATCTCTGGCCCAAGGTCCTGGAGCCAGTCAATAGTGGGCCTGAACTAGCCCTTTGGGTCACCGACTCTTAATTCCATTTTCCTCGCGTGACCCCGAGGCGCTGTGCGGTTCAGGAAACATTTATGGAGAGCCTTTTATGGGTCAGGCCCCAGCTAGATGCAGGGGTTCGACTGGGGCGCTGACTGTGTTCATGGGAGGGCATAATCTTAACTCTTTTGTTTGGACCCCTCCATGTCCCCTACACCTCCATATCCACTACCTGGCTACCTGAGGTGTTGTCGCAGGTCTCACCTGTTTACATATCTGGTGATTCCCTGGGGCCAAACTCCTTGGCTTAGGGAGCAAGACTTTTCTGAATCTGGCTTCAGTCTACCTTCCTGGCCTCATTTCCCCGTGGTCCTACCTACTTGAGATCCCACCCCCTTCCAACTACACAGGCCACTACACTGTTCTGCAGCTGTGGCCTGAACCTCAGTACCTTTTTCTAGCCCTAAACTTGGCTTTGCTAAATCTACTTGTGCTTTCAGGCCTAGCAAAAGTGTGACTTCCTCCCTCGAGCTTCGTTTGATTTTCCAACCAATGGCTCCTTTCTTGGGCTTCAGTGCTCTTTGCATGGCTTGTGAGATGACTCAAAGCAGGAGGGTATTCACTTCCAATGCTGCTCCTCAACCTTTCCTCACTAGATTGTGATTCTTCAAGGTCTGGGCCTGGGTCTTATTAATCTATGACCTATCCCCTCCCCAACATCCTTGCTGCATGCAGGAGATGCTCAGGAACACAAATGAGGTGGCACATGTGAAATCATTTTGTCAAGTACTCTACAATGCTAATATTGCTATTGCTAAAACTGAAAAGTGTTTATTGAATTATACCCTAGGGGATAAAGGATGTTCATCTCAACAACCCCCTGATTTAATATTCTAGATTATTTTCATCATCAGTATGAAAGTACAAAATACCACATTGACATATGTTGACCTTTGGTGTTCAAAAAGTTTTAGCTCATTATTATTATAGAGACACATGTGCATACTACATTCATCTTTCATTTTCTGTCATTAATTAACAAGCTACCATTAGGATCACATTGAAACAATGTCACCAAACTTCAAGTGTGCTTTAAGAGGTTCTCAACAAAATGAACAAAGTATTCCTCCCAAAGGGATTCTGTGACCTCTGGATCTGAAGGGCTTCCATGGATGGAGAAGATGTCAGGGCTTAATTTCTGGTCTACCAAGATACCCTGCACTCTGTGCTCTGGCCTCTTGGGCCTAGAGTAGGACGAAGAAGCCTCTTCCTGCATTGGGGGAAGCACATTGTGAACCCGGAGGTGAGTGGATCCACGCAGCTCTCTTAAAGAATGTGTAGAGCTGGACATGGTGGCATACACTTGAAATCCCAGTTACTTGGGAGGCTGACGCAGGAGGATTGCAAGTTCAAGGTCAACTTGGGCAACTTAGTGAGATGCTATCTTGAAATAAAAATAACAAAGGCTAGGGATGTAGCTTAGTCATAGAGTGCCCCTGGGCTCAATCTCCAGTACGGGGGTGGAGATTTTAATTTTTATTTCAAGTCCAAATGACACAAGAATTGTTGGCTTTTTATTCTTTTAGCATCCATGGAGAATGCAGATAAAACTGTTCTGAGTAAATAGTGTATGCTGCACCTGCATGTACATGTCTGGGGGTGTCCCCGTGAGTATGGCGGGGAGGATGCGTTGGCATTTCTGAGAAGCCCAGTTTGTATGTGGACGAGCATGATGTGTACCGCCTGTGTGTGGGTGTTTAGAGTGCGTGTGTTGGGGTTATGTGGATCTGTCTGGGTGTAAATCTTAAATATTGAGTGTGAATGAGCATATATACACAGGGCTCTGTATTTTGGTGTAAGAAATGAGTCTGGGAGTAGATCTGGGATGTATTTGGTGTGAGTGTTCATAGGGGATTGTGGGTGTGCTTTGCTCAGTGTGTGCCTCAGTTGGGAGTGGGTGAGAGAGGTTGGGGGGTGAATGGGTGAGATGTGCAGACAGGTCCCGAGGGTTTTGCATGCCCAGCTCTGGTGGCTCTTCCTGGCTTGGTTGCCACCACTGGTCCCTGGTGGTTCTGCCTTGCTGGTCCACAGAGAGATCAACACCCTTCAAACCAGCTGCCTTGTTGGCTGCCGCTCACTTGGTTGGCCTCCCGATGCCTGCAGTTGCCATGGAAACCAAAGTAGGTCTGCTTCTGTCTGCCACCAGGTCCCTGGGCTAGGGCAGCTGTGGGCCAAAGCCACTGTGGTGAGGGCTGGCCATGGGGAAGAGAGAAGGGGTCTGGGGGACCCTTCGAGCCTGTTTCTCCTCATACCCCCCAGGACCTCTTTTCTGCCTTCAAACAGGAGGGCAGATTCTGGCTGTCAGACATCTGGGATCAAAACAGCTCTGTGAGGAAAGGGCCAGAGCAGTTGACTTTTTTGCACACATATGCAACCCCTTCCTGAAAAAAAAAATCAAGACATATGCTAATTCTACAGTACTGTGCATGTTATTTGTACGCCATTAATTCAGTGCCTACCCTAAAGTGGCTTTTAGGAGAGAGCTGGTGATATCTGATGGGAGGATTCTGCGTGTTTTGTGGCCTGGTTTTTCTAATAGGCATCTGCTCAGAGTTCACTGCACTGGGAAAACTAGAACATAACAGTGTTAAGCATTGAAGAGATCATAGATTCTATTTAGTTCTGAAAAACGGAGTAGCAAGCACAAACCCAGCTGTGTATGCAAAAGGCGTACCTCATTAGGGGGACGCACAAAAGTGGCACAAACACAAAGCAGAGTGAGGCAATGATTACCACCAGAGTGGGATAGTGGTTAAATCCAGAGAGGTGTGTGGGGGTGTCCCAGCTGTGTGTGTGTCGGTGGGGGAGGGGGTCAGAGGGAGCTTTTAAGGCACTAATAGCGAAGACATCTTAACCTGGTAGTAGAGACCCAGATAGGTTATTGAGGTCATTCTTTTTATTTATTTAGCAGTGTTGGGGATGGAATCTAGGGCCTTGAGCATGCTAGGCAAGCTCTGAGTTGTATCTCCAGGCAAGATGTGTGTGTGTGTGTGTGTGTGTATAGTTCTTTTTATTTTTTTAATTTTGAGATAGGGTCTTACTAAATTGCTGAGATTGGTTTTTAACTTGAGATCCTCCTGCCTTAGCCTCCTCAGTATCTGGGATTATAGGCATGCACCACCACACAGGGCTTGATTATTATTCTTTTAATTGCAAATATGAATTCTTCCATTCTTCTGAGTGTATGGTATATATGGTGATTAATGAAATCACCAATTCTGAACGTGTCCCCTGGCTTCATTCAGGTGAAAACAGGAGGTATGAGGTTAGGGAAATAAGAAGGGCGGGGATTACATTGTAATGGGCTCTGGAGGTACCTCCAGCACTAACTGACTGTGATCCTGGGGACGTCATTTAGCCTCTTCTAGCTGCAACGTGATAGTATATTGGATTTCTTCATTAATTGACAAAACTTGAACTTTCTGAGTGTCAGGTGCTGTGTTAGGAAATGTCATGTACACAGGTCACCATCACAAATGCTAGAACGTGGTGAGTGTGCTGGGAGAGGACTCAAGCTCTGGGTAGGGGCCAGCTGGGAGAGAGACCTCCAGCAGGGACAGGGAGGAGGCCAATTTTCACTGGGTCTTTATAGACCGGCCAGACTTCAACTGACTGAGATGGGAAAGCAAGAAGTGATGGAAGTGCAGGCACAATGTTGGCAAGAGGTGAGAAGTGATAAGGGACAGCAGGGTCCCATCACAGCTGGAGGATAGAGGACTTGAAGGACAGGGATGGCTCAGTTTTTGGGGAGTTTCCTTTCAACATTAAAACAATAAACTCCCTTCAGGCTGGACTGAGGAGAAAGACAGCTGGTCAGCTGGGGATGGGAATGGGAAGAAGAAGAGGGACGTATCAGGGTGCGGCTATTGCTAGTCCCTCGGACCTTGGTGCAAGGGATAATTTGGTTGCTAGGACCTTGATACTCAAGACCTTGGGACCCCAGATAATTGAGGCGGCTCCACCCGCCTGGCATCCACACTGGCCAGGCCATGGAGAAAGAGCGTTTCCTTCAGATGAACACCTGTGTCTCCCAGGCCCCCTCTCCTGGCCAGCTTCATGAGACACCATCCCTCACAGATCCAGACAGTCAGCTTTGGGTGTTGGAGAAACAACACTCTTCTGGACTTTCTTGGGGGCTAGGACAGCTCTGGCCAGGGTTTACCAGGCGTTGGTACGATGTTACTAGACATCAGGCCTGACTTCAACCTCTTCTGTGCCTAGTACCCACACTGACTCTGTGACTCTGGGCACATGATAATGAAGGAAGGAGCCCTAATGTGGGACCTGAAAAACTGGGGGCACATCCTGGCTCCATCTCTTAGTATGAGGGATGAGTTCTTAACCATTGACAGGTGTCAGTTATCCTGGTCTCTAACATAAGGGCATGGAGCAGTAATCACCCAAGAACTTTCCAGGGATAATCATTTGCCCCTTCCAGGTGGAGTGATTGTTCATCTCTGACCCCCGCCTGCTGGGCACTTTTGTTAGGAAACCATGCTGCTTTGCTTGGTGGGAATGGTGTTTCTCCCTGTTGAGGTGTGTAAAGTATATTTGATGTTTCAAGAATGTAGCATTAGGGCTTCAAAACACCTTCTCCCTAGGGGACCTCTGAGTGATCACTCATCTGAGAATCCCCCCAGGAAGCAAGGTAACCTGTACTTGGTTATTTTTGGACCTGATAGGCAGGTCAGCTCTGCCAGCAAGCTGGAAACTGCAGGCTGCTAGAGGTGGGGGCCAGGCAAACAAAATAAGAGAGGGTTTCTCTAGACTGTGATGCACAGAGTCTAGTGTCAGTGATGGAAGAGTCCAATCAGGACCACAGCCCGCAGGCAAAGGTGATGTCTACCCCAAGGACCATCATGACCCCTGACACAGAATCAGTTGCCTGCTGAATATATAGTTGGTGCTTAGCATTTATTGAATGAGCACCTTTAGGGCAAATTCAAATCCAATGTCACTGATTTTTCTGAATGTGGTGATTCAGAAAGACCTTAGAAGGTAGGCAGATAGGTAGATGTTGGAGGTCCACCATCGCTCTTAGGGGTACAGAGCATGGGTTTTGGAAATATAGTTCAGGGCCTGGGTCCTGGCTCTTGTGTGTATCCACTGTTTCTTCATCTCTAAGACGAATGTAGTGTTAGGACCTGTGTGTAGAACTGGAAGGACTAGATGAGATCAGGGAAGAGTGCTTCGTGCTGCACCTGACACAGCAAGTGCCAGCTGGTCAGTATGGCAGCAAGTGTGGGTGTGATCCTGTGGTCAGTGGGACACCAGGCATGCAGTGCATAGTGAAGAGGGTGGAGAGAGGAGCCTGGATAGGAAGGGGAGGGGTTCACAGGAAGGCTTATTTGCAAGTTATGCTGAAGGCAGCAGTGAATCTTGTGGCTTTCCATCAGATCAGTGTAGAGCCCAAAGTGAGGAAGATGGGCTTTGGTGAAGGAGGAGCCATGTTTAGCACCAGGCAGGGCCTTCATTTGAGCCATTCATCCCTTTATTCACTTATCCATTCAACAAAGATCTCCTGATCATGAGCTAGGTGCCAGGCACTATTCTAGTGACCAGAGATGCAGCAGTGGCCTGCCTCCGAGGAGCTTACTCTATTAGAATCTAGTGGAATAATTTCATCATTCAGCAAACATGTTTGGAACCCTTGTCCATGCATGACTTTGCATTTATCTGCCCTTTGTTTAATAAAAGTCCTTTCCAGAATGTTCTAGCCTTGCTTGAGAAGACTGTGAGAAAAACGGTAAATCTATCCACATTGAGAGATGGGAGTATGGGGACAGGTCACAGCACGAAACTAGGGGGAGTGCACAGTCAGGGGCAGCCTCATCTGGGCTGGGATGTCAGTACTGCAAGGAAGGTGTTTCAGAGTTTGATGCTAAGGGGAAATTCAGGCCAGAAATTCATCTGAGCAAAGAATTCCTTTGCTCCCTAGGGCTCCTCCTTATCCCCTCTGGGAACTTGAGTCTCGTCACCAATGTTCCTGTGGTTTGGCTGACTCTAAATTTTGCCCAGTTCTTGACTATCATTGGCTCCCCCGGGCCCAGCCTGTAGCCCTTGCCCTGAGCCTTTGCCCTAAATATTCTCTGTTAGAAAAGAGCAGTAACATCAGGGTCAGAGGGCATCACACACAGCCTTTTGAAAATGGTCCCTTTCTCAAGAGTCAAGAACTAATTAAGGCCAGTAAGAAATGGCAGTCTTGATGGATGGTCCAATATGGTGTTCTGGAAAATTCTTGGTTCTTGTCTGCAAGAATGCTTTACAGGGTGGCTTGGGAGATTCTCCCAAGCTGTGGCACATCTACACACGTAGGTCAGTGCTCTCAGTGCACAGGGCATTGTGGGGTTGGGGTGGGGTACAGAGGAGGCAGAGAGGGGAATAGGTTATCAGTGCATCCAATCCTGGGGTGCTGGAGATGTGCTCAGCCTCCATCCAGCTTCTGGGTAACCTCATGGCAGGAATTCATTTCATTCTGTCTCATTCCCGGGCCTTCGCCCTCACTTGTCCACTTCCCTCCTTACAATATGTTCTGTTCTCCACCTCTCTGCAGAAGCACTGAATTAGAAAGAACACAGGCTTTGGAGTCACAGGAATCCAAGTGTAAATATGGCTCCAGCATTCAATGAGTTTGGGTGAGTCCCCAGGCTCTATCCCTGCTGGGTAGGAAGAGCCTTATAGGCTGATGTGAGGATCATGGATGATGTGGGCAGGGCTTCCAGCACTGGGTAGGGAACTCAGAAGATGACTGGAGTCAGTGACTTAGTTTCCCTTTTGGAAAACAGAAGGATATACCTTTTTCAATGTAGCCACTAAAAAAGCCCACTTCCTCCATGAAGTCTCTGGGCCACCCAGAGACTTCCTCCTTCTCCACTCTCTCTAGCCCCATGCTCTTCTGTGGGCCCCAGGGCCTTGTGAAGCCAGCTCCTGGTAGGGGGAGCACATGTTGAATCCACCTTTTACTCCCAGTAATGAAGCAGCTACATGGGGATGTTTGCTGGTTGGTGGGTCCAGGTGCAACCTGGGGAGCCAGAGGGTGAGGGCTGGTCTTGGTCACTTGGCCTGCAGGACAGTCACCAGGCTGGCTATGGGGTGGGGCTGGGGAGGGGTCTATGGCTATCTTTCTGACAACCCCTAGCCCACCTCCCTTTGGGGGCTCCCAGCCACTTCTCCCTGACCTTGTTTCTCTGTTGGCTCAGCCTGTCCTGCTAACGAGCTGAGCCAGCCGCCTGGCGCCTGCCTCTCTGATGTGCTGACTCAGTCCTGTGGCTCCCGCTTCCTCTGCCCTTGTTTGAAAATGCCAAGTTAATTGCTTCCAGCTCCAGGCTGCACTGGCAGGGGCATGCCCCCCTTTCCCCTCTCCCCTTCCCCATGCCCTGGTGGGGAGACAGGTCAGTGGCCTCCAGCTCTGGGCCTGCTCTCAGTGCACAGGGCATTGTGGGGTTGGGTTGGGGTACAGAGGAGGCAGAGAGGGGAATAGGCTATCAGTGCCCATTAGGGAGCAAGGGGCTGGTGGTGGGGGAGAGGGGAAGGTCTCCATATTTCCTGGGCTTTGAGATCCTGGAGATGTCAGCCTCTACCAGGGCAGCCCTGGGTGGGATGTAGGCTTTGCCAGCACTGGCAGTGGTCTCTCAGACCTGTACCCAGGGCTGACGGCAGGGAGAGGGTAATGTGCTGGAAGGGAGACCTTAGGCCTCCAGGAGGAAGGAAAGATGAGAGGGAGGGTAGGCAGGCAGCAAGGAGGGAAGGAAAGAAGAAAGGAAGGAGGGAGGGAAGGAGGGGGAGAAGGAGGGAGGAGCCAGTGGTCATTCTTGTGGACCGCTCTCATTGAATTTCCACAGGATGGGCTTGCAGATACGCCATCCAGGGGTAAAGAGTCAAAATATGTAGCAACAGTGTGCACCAGCTCTGACTGGAGACCAGGCAAGGAGCTGCAAGGAGTCCTAGAGGGCTTCTGAGTTGTACCAGGAGTTAACCCTTCAGTTGCTGGACCACAGGGAAGCAAGCAATGGTAGATGTGGAAGTCCTTCAATATTTCAATGGAGTCAGCTCCACAGAGGCAGGCTCTTCATCTGTTTTGCCCACTGGTGTTTCCTCAGTGCCAAGACTCAACCTGGTGCCTAGGAGGAGGATCCCTTTTGTTGAATATATGCATCCAGGTGGATGGTGGCTGTCAGCCTGAAGCTGAGCAGGGCCTGGGGTGGGCAGCTGGGGTGGCTGCCCAGTGCCAGGCTGTGGGATGGGGGTAAGTGTGAGGGCAGAGTCTGGGGGTGGGCAGTCCTGGGAGGGTACCCTGAGGATCCTTTAAGACTTTGAATTTGGGAGTTCCTCTTCTGGAGCTTAGTCTCTCGCTCAAGATGTGGATTTGGAAGATGGGCAGATCTCTAGGAGGCACCCCTGGGGAGGCCTGGAACCGTGCACATCAATTGGGTATTTTTTATTACTAGGATAAAAAGAGAAGGAAGGCAGAGAGGGGGTGGGAAAGGAAGCCGCGTCCCTCGGTGATCATTAAGGCGTGGGCAGATGAAGGTATTTTCTCTGGCCCCAGTGCAGGTCTGTGGCAGGCGGAGCCTCTGGGCGGTGTCAAGCCTTTCCAGGTGAATATTCTGGCCTCAGCATCCTTAAAATGACTTGGGTCACCAGGAAGGGGACTTCTTGCCTTTTTTCTTTCTCTCTCACCTTCTGCTGAGGCCTCAAAGAGTTGGGGTGTGTGGGAGAGTGTGTGATAGGTCAGGGGGATGGAACCCAGATGAGAGCCACCTGCTGGCTCTGTCCTGCCTGAAGAGCAGTTTGGTCACCTGCCTAGAAGGGGTGACACTGATCACCTTCCAGCTCCCAAATCAGGAGCTGTGCACAGACTGTGTTGTCAGAGGAAGAAAATAGAACAAATGAGGGAGCATGTGACAGAATTGGGAACTTCTTAGTGCGTGGACACCTATTCTGAATTACTGGCCAGAAATGGACTTGGAGGACTGCTGGGAGCCTGGTGAGCTCTGGGGACAGGGCCAGTTTCAGTGCTTGCTAGGACCCTGGAGAGCTTCCAGCCTGAGGGGCCAGTGGCCTGCACATGTACTCTGACTCCCACCATGCCACTGGGCACTGGCCATCATGTGATTCTTCTTGCTTCCCTCCCTGGGTCTCCAGCCAGCCCGCTGGCTTGATGAATTAGCCCCATAGATATTCCGTCGGGAAAGCACACACATATCATATATATCTTTGACAAGTTATTATTCTCCCTTATCAGGATTCGGGTGCATCCGTGCCCGCCATTACTCATGCTGCATACCTCCCTGCCGGGGACTAGGCTCCAACCATACTACGAGGCAGTGTCTGGCCAGGTGGGCTCTGTGCCCTACCCTAAGTCTGGATTGTCATGTGGGTGTAGGTGAGTGTGTGTGGAGAGGTCACCCTATCCTCCAGGCTGGAACCAGCACAAGGACCATCCAGGCCCCATCTTGGCCTGACTGGGCCCTTCTCCAGCAGAGGTTGGGTGTGGCTCAAGATGAATCTGTGGTGTTTTGGGTCTTTGATTCTCTCACTGGAGCCAGGGGCTGGAGTTTCGTCCCAAGGAATGTTCTGGTTTGGGCCTTACTCCTGTCGTCTTTGTGTGGGGGAGGGGTGGGTGCTCTCCTTCTCCTTTGCTGCTGGGCCCTCGCTGGCCTGCCAGCAGGACAGATCACCCTGTCATCTCCATCAATTACTGAGTATCCTGGAGCCCCAAGGGGCTCCTCCAGGCTATCCCCTTGGCCCAGTGGTAGCTGAGGCCCAGGGACTGGCGGGGCCCTGATGAATGAGATGTAAGTGAATATTAGCGCTCTTAGCCTGGCTGTTGGGCCATGATTTGTCATCTTTCACCCAGCACATTCCCATTTCCCCAGAGGCAGGCTCCATATTAACAAGTCCTCTACTTAGGAATATAAATGGGGCATTTGGAATTGCTCCTGACAGGCTAAAGGCGGCTAATGCACTCAGGGCTTGGGGAGGGGAGCAGGAGGAGGGCTTGGTTCCCAGGGGCCTTCCTGCCAGCCAGTGGAGGGGGGCACACCCTGGATCAGCCTGCTTCTGGGGTGGGGATGGCAGAGGAGGGGAGGTCCCTGCTGTGTCCACTGGTGCTGGGCTGGGAGTGGCTGCTCCCAGACTTCCTCACTGCCCTGCCTCTTGTTCCTGATGGGGCTTTGAGGGACTTTTCTCCCCAGTGTTTCAAGCATGTCCTTCCACCATCTCAGAACACTAAAGAGACCTTGGCTGCTGTCACTGGAGGACCCCACACGTGCCATCATAATGGCTGCTTCCACCAGCCTACTCAGCCATTTCCTCCTCCAGCTTCAGACTGGGCATCCCTGGGAATCTTCCCTTCCCTGCCCTGGGGTGACTGTTGGGTCTCCATATCAGGAGAGAGGGCAGAGAAGAGGAAGTCTGGTCAAGGGCACTGCTGACCTGGCCTCTGATGTGTGTCCATGGCTGAGTCCTCAGTGGACTTGGTACAGTGGTTTGGGCAGGCTCCTCCCTGGGCTGGGCCATTAGGCAAGTGGGCATCACAGCCATTTATGACATGTCCCTGCCCTTGGGGCTCCTCATCTACTGGGAGAAGGCTGGGAGAGGGGAGCCTGAGTGTCCTGAAAAGTATTCTGGACCCATGGAAAGGTGCTTATATACCCCCAGCAGGAGGTCAGGGTGGGGAGGGCTCTGAGAAGCCCTGGAGAAGCAGGTGCTTGGGTGGGCAATACTGAGATGCACCAGGAGAGGAGTGGGTGGGAGCACTGAAGGGAGGCCACAGCCAAGCTTGGGGAAGCATCGTGGACATCTGCTCAGAATCCTTTCCATTACCCCAGGATCAGAGTCCCGCTCTCTAGGGGTTCCTTTCTCCTGATCCAAGCACCCTATCAGCTGAGGAGGGATGGGAGGCAGATGAGCTCCAAAGGATGAGCTAGAATGGGGCATGGTTTGGCCTTTTGGAGTCACAGTGTCCATGTCTCTCAGCTCCAGCACGTGGGCAAAGCATCTGATGCTCGGGGACCTGGTGCTGCCACAAAGGTGCACCGACAAAAGCGCACCCCACCTGGGTTCAGGCCCTACGCACCTGGCATCCAGGGTGTGGAGGTGTTAAGTGCAATTAGCTTCATGGCCACTAGGGGGAAGTCCAGGCTCATGTTTCTCTCTCCAAGGAGCCACGGGCCTAGGGAGGGACTGGGAATTGGTGGTGGGGGGTGCTTTCAGGCTGATTTTTTTTTTTTTTTTTTTTTGGTGCTAGGAATGAGGGTGACTGTTCTGCTCCCTCTTTATGTCGGGACCTACTAGCACCTGAATTCTTCAATTCCAAGGTAGGGAAGAAGGTACCTTGAAAACTTAAAGCCATTGGAAAAACGCATTTTGTGTTAATATTTAATCTGTACATATTTATTTTTGTGCCTTTTACAAAAGTGGGTGAGGAATAGTATAAAGATTAAAAAGCATCTTAGGAGACCGTGTAGTTGCTGGTCAGAGACATGTGCTTTGGTGCTGGACAGATTGGTTGGCGTACCCGCTCCTCTATCAAGTTGCTGGGTGACCTTGGGCAGGTTAAATAACATCTCTGAGCCTCAGTGTTCCCATCTGTAAGATGTGAATTATAATGCATACCTTGTATGTATTGTAAGAACAAACGCTATTCTGATCACTTAGCACATGCCTGGCATAGAGTAAGTGCTCCAGTGTAGTTCTTTAATTTTTTTTTTTTTTTTTTTAGGACCCAGGGATTGAACTCAGGGACACTCGGCCACTGAGCCACATCCCCAGCCCTATTTTGTATTTTTTATTTAGAGACAGGGTCTCACTGAGTTGCTTAGGGCCTCACTAAGTTGCTGAGGCTGGCTTTGAACTCGTGATCCTCCTGACTCAGCCTCCCAAGTCGCTTGGATTACAGGCATGCGCCACCACGCCTGGCATTCTTTAATTTTTATAAGCAATCACATTAGATTAAATAGAAGAGTAAAGCTACAATGAGAACTACAGAACACTAAAGAAAGAAGTTAAAGAGCATCTGAGAAGATGGAAAGATCTCCCATGTTCTTGGATAGGCAGAATTAATATTGTCAAAATGGCCATACTTCCAAAAGCGCTGTACAAATTCAATGCAATTCCAATTAAAATCCCAATGACGGACCTCATAGAACTAGAGCAAGCAATCATGAAATTCATTTGGAGGAATAAGAGACCCAGAATTGCTAAAGCAATCCTCAGCAAGAAGAGCGAAGCAGGGGGTTTCACAATACCAGACCTTCAACTATACTACAGAGCAATAGTAACAAAAACAGCATGGTATTGGCACCAAAATAGACAGGTAGATCAATGGTACAGAATAGAGACACAGAGACAAACCCACATAAATACAGGTATCTCATACTTGACAAAGGAGGCAAAAACATGCAATGGAGAAAAGACAGCCTCTTCAACAAATGGTGCTGGGAAAACTGGAAATCCATATGCAGCAAAATGAAACTAAACCCATATCTCTCACCCTGTACAAAACTCAACTCAAAGTGGATCAAGGATTAGACCAGAGAATCTGCACCTAATAGAAGAGAAAATAGGTCCAAATCTTCATCACGTTGGCCTAGGACCAGATTTCCTTAACATGACTCCCAAAGCACAAGAAATAAAAGCAGGAATCAATGATTGGGATAGAGTCAAATTAAAAAGCTTTTTCTCAGCAAAGGAAACAATCAGCAATGTGAAGAAAGATCCTTCAGAGTGGGAGAAAATCTTTGCCACACACACTTCAGATAGAGCACTAATCTCCAGAATCTACAAAGGACTCAAAAATCTTTACACCAAGAACACCAGTAACCCAATCAACAAATGGGCCAAGGAAATGAACAGACACTTTACAGAGGAAGATCTACAAGCAATCAACAGATTTATGAAAAAATGTTCAACATCACTCGTTATAAGAGAAATGCAAATCAAAACCACCTTAAGATTTCATCTTACCCCAATTAGAATGTCTTTTATTAAGAATAGAGGCAATAACAGGTGTTGGCGAGGATGTGGGGGAAAGGGTACACTCATACATTGCTGGTGGGAGTGCAAGTTGGTGCAGCCACTCTGGATAGCAGTGTGGAGATTCCTTAGAAAACTTGGAATGGATCCACCATTTGACCCAGCTATCCCACTCCTTGGCCTATACCAAAAGGACTTAAAATCAGACGACTACAGTGATGCAGCCACATCATTGTTCATAGTTGCACAATTCACAATATTTAGATTGTGGAACCAACCTAGATGCCCTTCAATAGATGAATGGATAAAGAAACTGTGGTATATATTCACAATGGAATATTACTCAGCCATAAAGAAGAATAAAATTTTGGCATTTGCAGGTAAAAAAAAAAAAAGACTTTGAGCTATCATTGTATTTTCCAGCTTTGTAGCATCACTTTGACCTCTCTTATTTATCCTACTCTCTTAAGAGATTTTATTTGGAAGAAAAGCAAGTATTGCTTTAAGTAAAGTTTGAGAGCTATTTAGATTATGAAAGCAAAAAATAAATAAAAAAAAAAATAAATGGAAGAGTAAAGGCCCAAATTTATGGCAAAATACTATTTCCCCTTCCGTTAGTATTTTAAAGACTCCTGCCCTTCCACCTCCAATAATTACAGGAATTGGAAAAACATCCCCAATCCTAACATTTTCTAGGACTTGGTGAGGATATGGGGAAAAAGGTACACTCATACATTGCTGGTGGGACTGCAAATTGGTGCAACCACTCTGGTAAGCAGTATGGAGATTCCTCCAAAAACTAGGAATGGAACCACCATTTGATCCTGTTGTCCCACTTGGTATATATCCAAGGGACTTAAAATCAGCATACTATAGTGACACAGCCACATCAATGTTTATAGCTGCACAATTTACAATAACTAAGGTATGGAACCAACCTAGATGATCTGTTGATTCATCAACAAATGAATGGATAAAGAAATTGTGGTACACACACACACACACACACACACACACACACACACTGGAATATTACTCAGCCATAAAGAAGAATGACTTTAGACATTTGCTGGTAAATGGATGGATGGATCTGGAGACTATTGTGCTAAGTGAAATTAGCCAATCCCTCCAAACCAAAGGGCAAATGTTTTCTCTGATATGTGGAAACTAACTCACAGTAAGCAGCGGGAGGGCAAGAATAGAAGTTCAGAGGATTAGACAAGGGGGAATGAAGGGAGGGGGGGATAGAAATAGGAAAGACAGTGGAACATTTCCTAGGCACGTAAATGAATATACCACAATGAATCCCACCTTTGTGTACATCCATAAGACTGGGGCCATAAGATAAATTCTATGCATGTAATGATTTTGTTGAAATGGACTCTGTGTATAACTAAAAAGAACCAATACAAAAATGAAATAAGGAAACAAACAAAAAAAAAAACAACAAAAAAAAGCATGACCAGTACTGAGCCCTCCCCTGGTCTGGGGTAAGGACAGAGCCTCCCACTGACTGAAAAGTGCCCAGGTGGTTCCATAGAGCATCCAGGAGGAAGGCCTCTGCCTGAAGGTTTTCTCTGGGGGAGGGAGAGAGATGCCGCCAGTGTCCCAACCCCATGGCTACACAGAATTCTGGACAAATTTGGGAAGAGGAGTTTGGCTTGCTTAGGAAAGCCCTTTGGTTGTTCATGAGGAGGGCTTGATTCCAGTAATTGTTTGAACTTGAACACTGGTGAACCTTTGGGTAAGCACCCTGCTTCTTCTGGGCCTCAGTTTTCTCATCTGTCAAAGAGGACAAGGAGCACCAATTGGGCCTGAGAAATCATCTAACGGGAGGGTAGATGTTGCAGTGTGAGTGCTGGTTGGCATTTTAGCTCCTCCATCTAGTTGCTGGGTGAACTTGGGTAGGACAACAGCCTCAATTGCCCCATCTGTAAGATGTGGATTGTAATACATACCTTTTTCGAGCTTTGAAAGAGCTTAAAACCTGGACACACATGAGCAGGTTCTCTCACAGGGCTCCTTCAGAGAGAGTGGGTGTGTCAGCCCGTGGGGCTGCTGGCACAGAGCAGAGCGAACAGTGCCACTTAGAAAACAGGAAGGCCTTGTCTGGAGACCGGAAGCCCCACACAGGGGTTTCCAGGCTCTGCTCCTTCTGAGAGCAGTGAGGGAGGACCTGCTCCAGGCCTCTCTCCCTGGCTATACATGGCTGTCCATCTTCTCCCTGGGTGTCTTCATGTCACCTTCCCTCGGTGCATGCCTCTTGTGCCCAAATTTCCCCTTTTTATAAAGACACCATTCATATGGAAATAGGGCCCACCTGATTGACCTTTTATGCTTGTGACCTAATTCTCACTTGTTTAGCTCGATGACGATCATCAAATAAGGTCACATTCTATGGTCCTGGAGGCCTGCATGTCTGGACAACATTTGGGGGGAACATTACAGGGAGTGAGAGGTTTCTGAGCTTGATTTGGGAAAGAGCAAAAACAACATCAAACAGAAAACACTGCAGGGGCAAGGGACAGAATGGGAGGGCACCAACCAGGCCCAGCTTCCCACCTGCCTCCAGTCCCAGAGCAGCCTCCAGGTAGCTCTCCACCAGGTGCTCTCTTGCCTGACCTAACCTGAGACATCTTTTTAGGTCATGGGGGTCGGTGTGGTGTGGTGGGAGGGTGAAGGGGAAAAATGACCAAGCTGTAGGGAGCATCAGGTGCGTAGCAGTCTAGGTAGGTGACAGTCCCTGAGCACAAGTCTTACACAGTGTGGAGGTTGAGGGGAGTCATGATGGGGACAGGGCCTGCATGGTGTGTCCTTTGGTTATAGCAAGTGGTGTGCTGGAGGTTTGGCAGGCTCCCCTTCGGCTTTGATGTGGAGGGGGAGAGGTGGCAGAGTGGGAACACACGGAGAAAGGGCCTCATGTAGTGCTCAGGCCTGGCACAGGCCAGAGCCTTGTTCCTGTATTTGACAAGTGCATGGCTGCCTCCGTCCCTGTCTGTACCCAGGACCCACCAGACTAGGGTGTGCATATGTGTTGTGCACGCACGTGCACATGAACAGAAGGTGGGAGTGTGGGCCTGCTGCTGGCCAGGTGTGCATCCATATTTATCAGGGGTAAGTCCCTGGGAAGCAGCCGGATGCTGAATGCTCTGGGTAATCTGCTTGGACCAGCTACTCATTCCTGGCCAGCCACAGGAAGGAGGAGATTCAGGATGTCAGCTCAAGCAGTGGTACCCTGATTTGTTGTGTTTACCCATTGCTGTGGTGAAAATACTCTTACTGTGACTGATTTCAAGGCTACCAATGTGAAGCTGACGGGCACATGATCCTTATAAAAATTTAACACTGTGGCCCACTCCCCTCAGTATGGAGGAGAAACTTTGGGCCAGAGGTGGAATAGTTCAAGGTCATGCTGTGCGTTGATAAGGACTCAGCTGTACCCTGTCACCAGAATGTACTGGACTGTCTTTCTGTCTTTCTGGTGTCACCATTGATAAGGGGTCCTCCATGACAGTGGGGACAGGGACATGAGAGGTGGGCTGTCCTCCAGATGAGTAGTCATGGGAGCTCTGCCCTCCAGCCTGTGCTTACCAGAGCACCCAGCGCCTTCTTACCTGCTGTCTCTAAATTTAATTTTCTCAGCAACCAAGTAGGGCATTTATTATTTTTGCATTTCATAAATGAGGAAACTGAGGCTCAGAAAGATCATATCATTTTTTTTCCAAGATATACGACCAGAAAGTGGCTGTATATTCACTCAAACATAGGTCCTTTGAGACCAGTCCTGGTTCTTTCCTGTGGCCCAGGATGCTGAGGCCATGGGCCTGCCCAACAAGGCAGCTACTTGAGGAGTTAATGCCTTTTCACCTACAAGACTTAGAACCAGGGGCTGTGGTGACCCCTGTGCCTTCCTCTCTGATATCAGCTTGGCATAGGAGGTCCCTTAATAAGTGCCTGTTCCTGGGGGCCTGATCTTTAGGAAATGGCTAAGCTTCACCCCTGCTTCTCCCTAAGGACTGGGTCTTTTGGTGCCTGAATGTTGGCCACTCCCATCCCACTTACTCTCATCCAGGGCTGAGACCCCCACTATTTAGCCTCAGCCCTTCCACCCCCTACAGGCTCCCCAGGCCTTTACTGCACTGACTGGAGGGTGTTCCAGGAGGTAGTTGAGGGACAGAAAACAAATTTGATCCAGCTGAAACATACCTTGGTTAGTTGGTTTGTTTCTTCCTTTCTGGTGGTACTAGAGATTTAACCCAGGGGTACACTACCTCTCAGCTACATCCCAGCCTTGATTTTGACATTTTACTTAAAAACAGATCTCATTAAGTTGCTTCAGCTTCCTGAGTGCTGGGAATACAGATGTGCATCACTGTGCCTGGCCTTTGATTTCATACTAACGGTGGTCTTAACTCCAGTATTTAGATTTTGTGCCCTGAGAACTCTTAGTCTAATTGAAGGTAATAAATATTTTCTCATGTTTTCTGATAGAATTTTGTAGTTTTAGCTCTTATATTTAAATCAACAATTCATTTCAAGTTAACATTTTCAAAAAATATTTTTTGTAGGTGGGCATAATACCTTTATTTTATTTATTTATTTTTATATGGTTCTGAGGATCAAACCCAGTGCCTCACATGTGCTAGGCAAGCACTCTGCTGTTGAGCCACAACCCCAGCCCTCAAGTTAACTTTTGTATGAAGTGCAAGATATGTTTGAAGTTTTTTCTTTTCTTTCCTCCTCCTCTCCTCTTTTTCCTCCATCTCTTCCTTCTCCTTTTTGTATGAGGATATCCAATTATCCATGGCACTGTTGAAAAATCTTTCTCTTTCCCATTGAATTATCTTGGAACTTTGTCTAAAATCAGTTAATCATGCATGTTGGGCATATTTCTGGATCATTCTGTTTTACTGATTTGTACGTCTATCTTTACTTCAGACGATACCGACATTATCACTGTGACTTTATGGTAAGTATTAAAATCAAGAAGTGTGAAACCTCCAAATTTCCCCCTTTTCCATTGTAGGTCTTTTGCATTTACTTGAGAATTAGGTTGTCAGTTTTTTAAAAAGGAAAAGCTACTGGTGTTTTGGTATCATTGAATCTATAGATCATTTTTGGGAACACTAATATCAATGATGAACAGTCTACGAACATGTCTCAAATTTTTTTATTTATTTAGACTTTATTTCTCTCAACAATGTTTTATAGTTTTTAGTGTATAAGACTTAAGAAATTTCATTAATTTTACCTGTTTTTTCAGCAGTATTATTTTAAAAATTTATTTTCAAATGTTGCTATTACATAAAAATAGCCTTAAAAACATTGGCCTTGTATTTTGTGTATTTGTTAATCTCATTTATTAGTTCTAGTAGATTTTTCAGATTCTTCGGAATTTTTCTACAGAGGCCATCTTGTATGATAAAGACAGTTTCACCGCCTCTTTCGAGTGTACCCATTATTCCTTTTTCTTGCCTTATCATGTTGGTTAGGACTACCTGTATGTTATTAAAACTAAGTGGTAAGAACAGACATCCTTACTTTACTTCCAATTTTAGTGGAAAAGCATTTAATCTTTCACCACTAAGTATGATGTTAGCATAAAGGTTTTAAAAATGCCCTTTATTGTGTTAAGGAAGTGCTTATCTGACTTGTCTGAGAGATTTTTTCAAAATTAAAAATAGGTGTTAAGTTTTTTTCAAATGATTATTCTATATCTATTGACATGATCATATATTGTTTTTGCTTTTAGTTTGTTAATATGAGTTACCTAACAGACCTATTAGTTTTTCTTTCATATATTTAGAAGTTAAATTATTGGGAACTACATATTTAGGATTGCTGTTTTCTTGAGTAAATGGACTCTTTATCATTATGAAATGTCCTTCTTTCTCTTTTTCTGCAAACTATTTTATCTAATATTAATATATCAGTGCTTTCTTTTGAACAGTGTTCATATAGAAATATTTTCCATCCTTTTAATCTAGTTGTGTCTTTATGTCTCAAATGTTGGGTTTTGCTTTTCAATCCAGTTTGAAGACATCTGTATCTTAATTTGGGTGTTTAGAACATTTACATTTAGTGTAATTATTGACAGGCTTAGATTCAGATTTACCTGTTTGCTTTGTATTTTGCTAGTCATATCTATTTTTTGTTCTTAGTTTTCTGTCTTCTTTTGGATTAAATTTTTTAAAAATGTAATTCATTTTATCTGCACTACTAAAAGTTAGTGCTTTTAATCTCTCTTTCTCTTACTTTCTAACAAAGCTCCAAGGACAGAGCAAGCTGCCTAAGGACACTGTAGGGGAAGTAATACCTTAAAAATATGTTTCAAATCTTGAGAAAATTTACTATCTTCTGGACTCAGAAGCCTGGTATAATTTTCAAGACTCCTTCATTTAGTTTCCTCTCTTCTGAGACATACTCCAATCTCAACTTCTGGGAGTCTTCAGGATGGCATAGGCTGTGCCATCAATGAAAGCCAGAGAAAGAGACTTCAATGTAGGGTTCTGCCCTTACATTCTGAGGGTCAAATCTCTTTCTTAGTTTTTTCCAGGGCAGTGGCAAACACATAGTGAAAAGAGTCTTGATACTCTTGATAGCTACCCACTGCTTAAGAATTATGAGACATTCATTACTTCACCAACTACTTTCATCCCCAGAAGTGGACTATGCCAGTATAGTCTCACAGTATCTCTGCACTTTCACAATGCAATATTCATAATGATATGTCATAAGAATTCAGACTATAAAGAAATAGAAGGTGTGATTTTATGTAGTGAATTCTCTATTATGGAGGAGTCATAGTTGGACAACTACTTAGCAGGGAGTATTGCCGAAGAGTTTTTGATAAAGGATGGAACAGTGGATCGGTTTAGTGGTTCCTAAATTTGCCTGAGCATCAGGATCCTGTAGGAATTATTTTGTTTTAATTTTTATTGCCTTGAAGATAATATAAGCACATTTAAATATTTAAACTATACTGAACAGTCTATGACAAAATGTCCTAGTCCTCTTTACTCTCCCTAGTTTTCCTTCCCAGAAAAACATCTTTATTTTAACTCTTTATCCTAGTATTTATATATTTCTCTATTATTCTAAATAATATGTGAATATTGATATCTTTTGATATGTAAATATCAATAACTTTTGGGTATCATTTTTAGATGACCATCCACTTCATGTCTCCTCCTTGATGATCTTCCCCATACCTCCTAACATACAGTATGATTAACCACAAGGTCATTCTTATGAAGTAACATATTGCTCCATTTTTACAAAGAGTAGAGCCATCCATCCTGGAGACCTCCATTTTCTTTCACCGGGGTTGATTCCTCTCAAGCCTTGCTGCACCTCTGTTACCCTGGGTCTTTACTTCCATTCGTGGTTTCCCTTGCCTTTATTCCAGGTTGGACTTCTTGTTTCTAAATTTTATGTCTTTGTCTTGTTTTTTTTCCTTGTTTTGATAACAGTGTCTTCTGGTCTTGTCTCAAGGTTGATGGCACAAATGCAAAGGCATGGTGATGACATTCCTACAGTACTAGAGTGTTCCAGTTTGGGCTGGTTGTCTTCTAGGTGTTGTGAATAGTCATTCTAGAATCTCTTTTCTTCATCCAAGTGATTTCTTTTGCCTCTCTCTATGCCTTCCCTTTTCTTGACTTACTGTCTTATTTTGGTGGAAGACATGGTCTGTAGCTTCATGAAAAGTATGGAAGAGAGATAAGCTGTTTGTGATCTTTCACAATTGAAAAGTCTATTCTACTTCATACTGGATGATAGTTTGGTTGGGTATAGCATCTATGGTAGTAGTTTTTTTGCCCCAAAGCTCCTGTGTTAATGCAGGAATGTTCAGAGGTGAAATCTAATTAGTCATATTCTAATTGTAATCTAACTAGTCTATTCTAGTTTGAATGGACTGAGTGGTAGCTCTAGGCAGGTGAGGTGTGGCTGGAGGAGGTGGGTCACTGGTGGCATGCCCTGGAAAGGTTTATGTTCCCTGAGGCCCCTTTCTGCTTCCCTCTTTCTGCTTCTTGGCCACCATAAGGTGAGTAGCACTCCTCTGCTGGGCCCTTCCACCATGATGTACTGTCTCACCTTGGGCCCAGAGCAGTGAAGTTAGGCATCTATGGACTGAATCTCTGCAACTGGAGGCCCAAATAAACATTTCCTCCTCTAAATTGTTTTGGTCAGGCATTTTGGTCATGGCGATACAACCTGACTAAAACAATAACCATTCACTAATATTTCTAGTTCTTCCTTTTCTGGGAACATGATGGGGTTGCAAATGCTATCTTTTTTTTTTCGTTACTCCTCATCTTCTTGGAGTTTGTCTTTATAATGTTATCAAGAAAAATGGAAGATATTCCTCAGATGGAAGACTTTAGGAGATGATATATACTGAGCACAGTGGCAAATACCTATAATTCCAGCAGCTCAAGAGGCTGAGGCACGAGGATCACAAGTTCAAAGCCAGCCTCAGCAACTTAGTGAGGCCCTAAGCAACTTGGTAAGACCTTGTATCAAAATAAAAAATTAGAAAATAAAAAGGATGGCATGTGATTCACTACATTTCTTCTCTCCTACTGTGACTGGCACATTTGAGACGTTAGAGGCTCTATCAGCCTAGGCCCCTGAGTGAGAATAACTTGGGATATATCCCTTTCTGCCATGTAGCTGAGTGAGGAATAAACTTTATTTTTTTAAGCCATTGAGATTTAGAGTTGTTTATTGTCACAGCAAAATTTAACTCATCCTGACTAATACCAACATAGACTCCTACCAAAGAAATACTGATGAAATAAAAGGTCTAAAATAGTTGCCTAGCCTAGGATCGATGTAGAATACCACAAGAAAACTACTGGATGTTGTAAAAGTGGAAATTTATATTATGCCATAGGAAATATTTATTAAATTTTCTAGGATTCAGATCGCATTTTTAAGGAAGTTGTAACTCAAGATGATGATATGGGAAAACAGTATGTGAGCATATGTTTGATTATTATTGGCTCTGCTAGGCAAAGTATTATAAAAGACAGTGTGTTCAGAAAAGAATTGGCCAGAATGCAAGTGGAGATGAAAGTGAATAGAGTTTCCAAAAATTCATGGCCTTGGAATATTTCCCAAAGCCACAATTTTGGATTCCAAATAGTTGGAGATAAAATTGAAAAAAGGTTTTGAATGACAAAGTCCACTTCAAACTCATTCTTGTGTCAATGGTTAAAATAAGAGTACAGTCCTCACTTCCACTGTTACAACTGTGTAAGATAAGATGTTTTAGGGTGAAGTTCTTTGGGGGATGTGGCCCTCAGTTACTCCTTTCAATAGGACAAATGTCTCAAGGAAAAGAGGCTAAGTCTGTGGATCTAAAACATAATCCTAATAGGCTATGAGTGCACTGACCTTTAGATGAAAACATGTGGAGATGAGAAATCAGAGACACATAACTGGGAACCATGTCTCTACAAGAAACACTGGCATGGTTACTGGATTCGATTGTTGACAGGATCACTAGGTAAGAGTCTACAATACTGAGAGAGTTGTATGGTCAAGTGAACCACCAGTCTGGATTGAGAGTTTTCAAGACCTAAAACAGCCATATGTTTCAGAAGGAAGTCATCTGAGAAAAAAGTTTAGCCTCAAGAAGAGTGTACTTCCCAATATCCATGTCAGAAGTGACTGATGAGAATAATGGAAAGGAAAGAATGTCTGAAAAAAAGAGCTGGGAAAAGTGGAGTGCAGTGGACATGGGAGCTGCACCCAGAAGCAAAATTGGAGCTTAATCCAGCAACATCCCCTTTCGCAGGGATCAGGTCCTCCAAAGTCTCCCTATCAGATTTCAGAATTGCTAAGGACCAGTGTTTTCTGCATGTGCCCATTCTTCCTTTTTCTGAAAGGGACTGGCTATTGTTATCTTATCCTGGCTTCCTATTGTGTCTTGGGTGTGTGGAGCAGGTTAAGAGGAGAGTCACATCTGGATCTAGTGTATAGACTAAGATGCATCAGCCAGGGTTTCTGAGGTTTGTTGTTGTGATGATATGGAACTTTGGGCTGTTGTCCTTAGGTACAGGGTGTATGTATGTGGCTCAGTAAGGAGAGTGAGCCAAATATTTTGTGACCAGAGGATGGACCAATAATTATGTGTGTGTGTGTGTGTGTGTGTGTGTGTGTGTGTGTGTATTCTCTCTAGGTACATGGTAAGTTGCTTATCTCTGACTCTTGAAAATTATGCAAATCTATGAAGTTAATTATGGCCCAGGAAATGCCTCTTCCAGATAGTATTTTTGAAGGAACTGCTGAGTCACTTCTCATTTTTCTTTCTTTCTTTTTTTTATTAGGAAAATAGATGGCAATCCCAAAATCCTGGGTCACTGATGAACCTAAATGGATGTGTAGCAGCTGAGATTGTGGAGTTATCTGTTACTGTAATGTAACCAAACCCATCCTGAATGATACCGACTTCTAATTTGTAAAATGTCAAACTCATTGCTTCATTGCTGCCTTTAATGTATTGCTGTTGAAAAGTCTAAAACCATTCAAATTACCAGAATCTTTTTTTTTTTTTTTTGTCGTGCTGGAGATTGAACCCAGGACCTTGTGCATGCGAGGCAAACACTCTACTAACTGATCTATACCCCCATGTCCCCAACTCTTTGATTTTGACTTATTTTTATTCTTTAATTTTGACTTCTTCCTCCTCTCCCTCCTTTACCTTTTTTTTTTTTTTTTTGAGTCAGTGGGGATGAAACCCAGAGACTTGAGCATGTGAGGTGAGCTGTACCACTGAGCCACATCCTTTATTATTTCATACTGAATCTCCTGAACTACTCTTGTAATTAATTTTTTTCTCTCCAATTTCTACTTTTTCCTCTACTTTCTAGACTATTGCCTCAAATCCATTTCTGTCTTTTCTATTGTGCTTTTTATTTTTGCTATCAGAAATTTCCAAGATCTCTTTTTTGTTCATTCAACTTTCTTTTCTTAGAGCATCCTGTTCTTGTTCTGTGGATGTAGCATCTTATCTCTCTGAGGATATGAATTTTTTCCTTCCCTCTGCATAGATTTTCTCTCCAATAGTTTTCTTGTGGGTTTGTGTTGGTGTCTGTCTTCCATATTAGTGAATTTTTCCCTTACGTATCTGATAATCCTTCACTGTTTGCTCATGGGCCAAGCAACAGACAGAAGAGCTGATTGGAAGTTCTGAGCTTGAGGCATGCTTATCAATTTCAATAGGAAATTTGTTGACTTCAACGTCAGTGTCTTAGGCCTCTCCTCTTGGGCTGATCATACTCACCATATGGCATGCTATCAAACTCCTGCCTGAAAGATAAAGGTCTGATTGCCAGGCTTCTGGAACCATGTTGGGGATGGAGTCTCAGGCTACCATATTTAGTGTATTATGCCCTAACAGATTTCCAAGTTTACCATCTAGTACTCACCCCCTCAATTTGGCAAGTGGACCCTAGTCCAGAGACCTCTGTTTTACCCTGTGGAGAGTCAGCCTCTAGTCTTCTGCCATGGGGGAGGGGAGAGGCAATTGCCCTGCAGCATGGAATAGGAAAGGGAAAAATGGCACAAGAGGCCTAGGAGTGGCCAGGGAAGGAGAGGGACAGTCAGAGGGGAACAGCATCCCTGAGCAAGTGAAGAAGAGGTTTCAGGAGAAGGATGATCACTTGCATGTAATAGTCTGACCAGCAAGGTGAGGATTAGGATGTAGCCACTGGGTCTGTCTCCTAGGAGACATCATGAGAGCATGCTAAGTGAGCGCTGCACCACTGAGCTACCTCCCCAGAATGGAAGGACAGGAAGTAGTGGTTGTGCACATGGATGTTTCTTTCTACTTGATTTCATTCTTTTTCATAAGAACTCTGTGAGAGGGACATTTGCCCCTATTTTTCCGACTTGTGGTTGAGGAAACTGAGTCTCAGAGAGTTGTAAGTTAATGTGGCCATGGTCTCTCAGCAAGGTGCTTCTCCAAGAGCCTCTGTCTAATCCTTCTTTTAGTCCCCCGATCCAACCCCTTGGTACCTGATGAGGCTTTGTAGATTTTTGCAGCATTACGGAGTTAATCCCCTGCTTTGCAATTGCTAGCTGGGGACTCAGCATTCTTGGGTCCACTGTCAGTTGTCACTTATCTTGTCCCTCAGCTTTTCAGCTTCCAAAAGTTTGTGATTATTGTCTGAGCTGCCAGGAGGGAGTCAAGACTCAGTGATCCTTCTGTGCACCTCTGGACCTTCCCTCTCATCTCCTGCCTCATCTTCTCAGACTCTGAAGCTCAGTCCTTGAACTTCTCCTCTCTCTCTTCCTGGGCTATTTTGTCCAATCTCATGGCTTTAAATACTTAGCACCAAGTGTGGGGCCCCAAAGCCACTGCTCCTCACCATCTTGCTCAACTGCCAGGCTCAGAACATATTTGCCCAACTCAGGCTACCAAATAGGCCACCTGTCCAGTTTCTACGACATCTCCATGAACCCCTTCACCCCACAGCCCCTCCCTCTGCTTCTTGTTCCTCAGGAATGATGGGCCTCTGTAGGGAAGGTCTACTCTCCACCTGCCCTCAGCCTCAGCCCCTGGGCTGCTCTGACTATTTTCAGGGGAAGCTTTCCCTGATGGCCTGCCGAGCAGGACCCAAGGACTGTTCCCATGAGTACTGTAACTTGGGGACTTAGCACAGCTGCTTCACTGGAGTCTGGTTAAGTTGGCACCTGCCTGTAAACTGCTAGTTGGCCTCATGCTGGGGACAGAGAATGCATGGAGTGTCCTGACTATCCTCTCTTTCCTCCTTCTTGCGCCTTAAACTCTTCTACTTTTGGGTGTCTTCTGGCAACCATGAATTCTCTTCCCAGAAAACTGTTTAAATGTACATACATTCATTTTGTATTTAATTTCTGGGGGTCAAGGACATCATGAACCCCTTTCCTGGTTCTCCAGGGATCTCTGGTTAAGAATCCCCACACTAACATATGAGACCCACCTGGATAGTGAGTGGGTGCCCCATTGTCCCAGTGCCTCCCAGGACTTGCCTTGTAATAGGTGCTCAGTCCCCATAGGTGTATCCTAGCTCTGTGATGCAGCAGGCACTGCTTGAGGTACTGAGGACATGGTGGTGATGGCTGCAAAGTCCTTGCCTCAGGGCTCTGCATTCTAAACAAATATAAACGCACATGTGTGTGTATCATGGCGGCTGCAGTGCTAAGACCTGAGCGCAGTCCAGACTGCTTAGGAACTTGTGGGTCACAGTAAGCATTTCCTACTTTGTCCTGAGCATGATAGGAAGCCATTGAGCAGGGAGGGACATGATCAGACTTTGAAAAACCATTCTGGCTGCTTGTGTAGAATTGACTGTGGGGTGTCACAGTGAAAATAGTAAATATTGAGAACTTAGGCTGGCTTACCTGGGTTCAGAGGCTGGGTATCACCTAGACTGGCCATGAGAAGCAGAGCATTCAGGGCACAGGGCTGTCCTGGTTCTGTTCTAGTTTTCAGAGCAGACTTCCTCATCTTTTCTTCCCTTTCAGCCTCCTTGCCTCCCAGGCACATGGCTCCGGAGCACCCAGATGGCCTCCTCCTGTCTCTTCTCTGCTCCATTTATTTTTCCCTGTGGGTCTCGTTGGCCTGTCTGGGAGCTGTGCTGTCTGGATCTAGCTCTGTTCTGGGAATGCACAATGGTCAGTACTTCTTGGTCCAGTGATGGGCATGAGTAGGAAAGGGAATGTGGACAGTGGCCTTTGCCCAAGTGAGTGGCCAGATGGCATTCCTCTGTACATGTTGCTTTACGTATGGGTGAGGGTATTGGGGACCAACGTATGCTGGTGTGGGCATGGTGCTGTGACACACCTGTGCAGCTCTTATGGGCTCACCCTGCTTGCTGTCAGGTTAGGAAGGTGGCACCCCATACCCTGGCTGGGATGGCAGTTGGGCAATCCCACCATAGGCAGTAAGTCTGGCTTCACTTCCAGCTGTCACTGCACCCAGGAGAGACATTTGTGGAAGTTGGTGGTGGAGTGATCATAACAAGATGAGGATTAGCAGTTCTGAGAGAGAGCACAGAGCAAGAGGATTTCTTATCATTTCCTCATAGGAGGAGGAGCCATGGACATAGGCCACCTACCTCTCCCATCCCCTGCACCACCTCATCAGCATGCAGGGCTGCTGCTGCAGAGAGGGATCCTTGCTGGCACTGTGTCTTCAAGGTTATGGGCAAGTCAGCTTTGGCAGAGATGCAGAGAAGGCTGCTGGCCAGGTGCCACCAGACCCCACTGGGGGAGAGCATCAGGGTAGAAATCTGGACTTCCCAGCACCTCCCACTATGGTGCCTCTCAATAACACCCTGGCCTGAGGAGGGGGGAGAAAGGCCCTAGAAACCTTATAATAATGCCTTTATAATGACAGCCACTGTGTGAGGCCCTCAAGGAGCCCACTGTCACAAGGTGTGGGGAGAGTGGCTTCAGGGAGGAAAAATGATTGGGGGGCCACAGAGGTGAGAGCACTTGACCTTATTTTATTTGGGTGCTGGGAGTGGGGAGTCATTTGCTCAGGGAAGATGTGGAAGATTTTTTCAGGTGGGCAGGAGTGAATGTTTGCAAGCTCAGACCCAGAGGTGTGCGTGCAGTTGAGTCCTGGACATGGCAGGGAGAGTGGAGGATGCAGTTAGAAGAGTGGGGGAGCAGATGAGGTGCATTGGAGTGGAAGGGGGCTGTGCAGGGGTGAGATGCATTCCTGCAGGACTAAGGAGTGGGCCTTTTCCCTGAGGTCCTCACGTCTTATATGTTTGGAAGACATGACATGGTAAAATTTGTGTTTCTGGAAAGAGCACTTTGACTTCTTTGGGAAAGAGGGGCTGAAAGGGGAAGACTGGAGGGAAGAAGATGAGGGACATATCTTCTGGGGGTTCTGGTGAGGGATGGTGGGGGCAGAGTGGAGGTGGAGACAGTAAAGAAGAAGGTGACCAGAAGCACCAAGGAGTTTCATGTGCCAGAGCTTGTGGCCACCTTTCTAGACAGAGCTGGACTCTGGGAGGACCTCCCAGGGTTGTCCTTGGGTAACAGGGTAGATGGTGGAGTCATTAATCCATTAAGTCCCAAATTTTCAATTCTGTGAAAATAATAAATATTCAAATATTATTTCAAAGTTACCGTAAGTGGTACATTTATTGCTCAACTTAAGTTTTTATAGGTGTTCTATATCTGGGATGATGGGACAAAAATGGGTTAATCAAGAGAGGGAGGATGGCAGACTTCAGGAAGTTGAGGGACAGCCCTGTGGTGGACATGCTGAGTAGAAGCACGGGCATGTGGCTAGCAGGCATTAGTAATGCCAGACCCTTTTTCTTTGGCAGAGAGGTCTGTGGTAGAGGAGAAAGGTACCCAGGTGGGTCCAGGTGAGTGCCCAGGGAGGAGAGGTCAAGATGAGAAGGAAGGAAGGAGGTGGAGTCACTGCCTGGGAGGCCTGCCTGGTGGTAAAGAGTAAGGAAAGGAGCCCTCACAGGAGGCAGAGAGGCAAGTCAGAGGAGCAGAGGGAAACTAGGGGAGCACAGGGCATGCAGCTGAGAGAAGAGTTTTAGAAGGTACACAGGGCTGGGGAGGTAGCACAGAGGTAGAGTGCTTACCTAGAAGGCACACTGGTGTCAAATACCTCAGAAAAGCTAAGTAGGAAATATGGAAAGAAAGGCATGGTTTTGGGCAATTTGGTAGTCTTTGGTGACCTCTACAATTTTTAAGTGTTTGGGCTGAGTGGCCAAGGTGGACTCTTACTTCTTTTGGACAGGTGGTTTTGAGGAGCATCTGTGTTCCCAGTATTATGCCGTGTCCCTGGCCACTCCACCCCACCAGGACTGTGTCTGGGATCCAGGGAAAGTAAAAATGGCTGTGAGGAAGAGCTGCTTCATGAGAAATTGCATTGGTGCAAGGCTGTACTGCTGAGATGCTTCCAAGAGAGTCACCCAGGGAGTGGGGAAAGAAGTGGGGGTAGTGTCTGCTCTTTCTCACCAGAGCCCAGGGCTTCCTCTCCTACTTGCACATGATGGACTACATTTCCCAGATTCCCTTAAAGTTACATGTGGCCAGATGACTGAGTCCTGGCCAACATAGGTATGAGCAGAGGTGCCTAAGGGCACTTCCAGCCCATTCCTTGAGGATATCCCTTGTGCAATCCTTGCTCACTTTTTCCATTTGCTGTACTCAGGTGGTAAAGAATGGTGGAGCCACAGGATGAAAGGAGATTGGGTTTGTGAATGACTGTGTGGAGCAGACTCCCCAGTGGACTGTGCTGTAAGCAAGAGATAGACTTGTGTTCGATGAGAACACAAGTTCACCTAACTAGGTGTTTATCCACACAGCAACTAGAGTCTCTTTAACAGAGACAGAGATTTTCTTCTCTTTGCTGCCAGCTGCCATGCAGATGTGGCATTTGAGGGCAGTGCTGGCCCTGGAGGGTGGCGGGAACCATTGTGAAGGTTTCCGAGAGAAGTGTTGGTGCCTTGGCAGAGGGGATGGTGGCTGACTGAACTTGTACTTTGTACTTGAGCACAGGTGACTCCATTCCTGGGGGTGGCTAGAAATACCACCATCCTTTAGGGATGGTCCTGCAATTCCAGTGGGGCAGACATGTTTGCTCGTGTGTGCTTCCCTTTGCATTAGTGTGTAATAGAATAGTGCCTGGCATATGGTGATTGCTGGTCTTGATGGTTCTGAGGGTGGTGTGAACAGGGACAACAGGTGGCTCTTAGCTCTGCTGAATTTGTACCTTCTATTTCCCGCCCATCCTTCTCTCCCAGATGTGGTGCAGGACACACGTAGAGCTATCATGGAAGCTGGGTGCAACCTCATCGGCCTCCTGTTTTCCCTTCCACACTGTGTGTAGATTAGGAAATTGGCACAGTGTGATATTAATGACACCAGAGCTGGCTTTAGAGTTAGGTGGGGAGCCAGCATAATGCTAGTTTGTATCGTGTCATGGCCAGGTCACAACCTCCACAGCCAGGGTTCTCAAAATTAGAAAATTAGCAAAATGATGATTTAAAAAGAAAAGAAAGAAAATGAAGATGTCACCTCTTTTCCCAATACCTACAGAGAAAGACACTGCTAACATTTTAGTTTACATCCGTGCAGTCCTTTCTTCTCATGTGTGCTCACTTATATTATATACCTAGAATAACACATATGTGATGTTTGTATTATACATAGAATAAGTATTACATGCCATATCTAGAATACTACATGTAGAATAATATACTATATTACTTGATATAATAATATTTACTATGGTGTATACTATATAAAGAATAAACAGTGCTACATAAGGAATATAATGCATTCTAAATAGACACGATTACTAAGGGAACAATAAATTTATGCTATATACATTAACTTATAGCCTATTTTTCCACTAAAATCACAAGATTATGTGCCATTTATTAAACATTATTTTACAATATTTCACATGTTTGAACTACAACTTATTTTACCAATTCCTTACTGTTGAACAACAAATCACTTTCAGTTCTTGCTGTTAGGTCAACGTTGCTAAGGTAAACATTTACTACTGCACACTGGCGATTTATTTATTTATTTATTTATTTATTTATTTATTTATTTTTGGGTAAGGTCCTACATGTGGACTTTTGGATTCAAAAGTAAGACAAATTCTAAAATCTTTAATATGCAGTGACAACTTGGGTCTCCCTGATGGCCATGCCAACTTATACTTTTGCAGTGGTGTTGAAAATGGTCCTTTGCCTCACAGCCTTGGCATGGCCTGTGTGGTATCATTTCCCTAGGGTTCCTTTCATTCCTGAGTTCCACCAGGGGAAGGGAAGTAAGCCTTGTCCTGGTTCCAAAATCTGTTCTGCCTGGGAGTACACACGCACCAGTGGGATCAGCCAGGCTCCTGTAGGAGGGTGAGTAGAGGCAGTGGATGCCTGGCCTGGGGGCTGGGAGCTCTTCCTGGCATCTGCCCACCCAATTGGAGTTCTGGTCATGCAACCCAGTGGCGAGGCCAGTTGAGCCTTGATCTGGGCAGAAGGGTTGGGCCAGTGGGTACTAGAGATGAATCTGGGAGATAAGATAGATTAAGGGCGGAGCAAAGGCGGACACCACCAGTCGTTGGCTCCAGGAGCTGTAACAAAAGCAAATATTTGGAGGTTAGGATTGCTTAGCTTTCTCCTTGGAATCAGCAGACTCTCAGTGGCTGGGATTAATTTGAAGAAATTTACTAGCAGAGTTTGTGGCAGATAAAACAGTTTGCTTATTTCACACTTGTATGGCCACCTGCTAGGAACTGTTTGTTCAGTTTCGAATTCTTTAATTAAAATCAACATAAAACAGATTGAAAACATCCCAAGAAGGGGATGCTTGATTTGCTGGAGGATATTGCAGAAAGATGGAGCAAAGTGGTGCAAAAACCGCTTCGTCACCAAGCAAGCAGGCGGATAGGAAAGTACAGCCTGGGCAACCGTGGGGTTGGACTTTGCGCATGCGTGTTTGCAAGTGTCCGTTGGGAAGCAGAGAACTCACATAAGTCTTTTTCCACTTTGGGTGCTTTCCATGATGGTAGTAAACTGGACTGGAAATGTGAGCCGTCCTCTTTGCTTCCACCCCTTGGAAAAGGCCAGCTCCAGGTTTATTCTCCCAACAAATTATCATTGAATCCCTCTAAACCAGCAATTGTGAATGCTGTGCAGTGTTCGACCTCAAGAAGTGCAGAATCCAGTGAGGGAGACAGGAAAGCAAAATAGCAAGTATAATCCAGTGCATGCCAAGTGTCTCAGGAAGGGTAAATGCAGGGGTGCTATAGGAACTGGAGGAGGAGCACCAGGCCCTGAGCTATGGGATAGGAGATGCACTCAGGCCCAACTTCCAAGGGAATAGGACATCTACCTTAGCTGAGATCTGATGAATAGATAGGGGTTATTCAGGTTAAACTGATGTGTCAGTTAGCTGCCAATATAATGTGCTGTGTAACAAACATCTACAATATCTCAGTGGCACATGAGAAATCGTTTGTCTAGTTCAAACTTCTGTGAGTTGGCAGAGGGTCAGCTGGTTTTGACTGGGCTTGGCAGTGGCTCTGTAATCATGGCTGGACTTGCTCAATGCCTGGGGTCATCTGATTCAGGTTGAGCCTGATCAGGCAACTCTGCTCCATGAATCTCTCATCCTTTTCCTGGAGCCACCAGCTTAACCTGAGTGTGATCTTCTAATGGTGGTAGAAAAAGCAGAAGAGAGAAAACCCAATCACACACTTTTCAAGCTCTAGTCATGTCACTCCTGCTAAAGCAAGTCACATGTCTGCATGTGAGGTCAAAGGGCAAGGAAATACTCTACCTCTTTAGTGGGATAATATACTGCACCTCTTCAGAATTCTAGCCATTAATGCAATTCATCACATGTGGTGTGGATGTAGTGGTGTGGGATGTAATGGGATAAGAGAACAGCAGTTACAGGAAATGACTGGGCACATTGAGAACTATCTAGAAGCACAAATGTGAGGACGGTTTGCAAAGTCAGTGGAAAGGCCTGCAGGGGAGATGAGGAAGGGTTTTCTCTGTCAGCACAGCCTTTGGCTTTTCTCCCTGGGCAGTGAGGAAGCACCAAGGTGTTGTTGTAAGCAGCAAGCAACCTAGTCAGTTTACCTTGCTGTCTGGCTTCAGAGTGGAGAACAAAGGGACAGGACTGGGACCAGCTCAGAAGCTTGAGTCACCCAGGCTCCTCTGACAGTTGATCTCATGACCAGGAAGCTAGGGTTGTGAGCCTTCTGCTTTTATAAGGATTTTTCTAAATGCTCACCAATCTTTTGGTCATGGCACACCAGCTCCTAACAAAAAGTCCCTCTGTTGTCAAGGCAAATGGCATCAGCTGAATTGGGTAAGATAGTAGGAGCCTTGCTGGTTCTGGCCTCACACCTACCTGGGCCTTGACTCAGTCACTGGTCCCCAGAACTTCATCATCATCTTTTCTCAGGCCCCACTGGCTTTGGGAAGGGCAGAGGCTAGAGGTGGCCACCCCATAGGGACTGGCACTACTCCTTTCCCCATACCTCACTACCTTTTAGGGCCAAGTCTCTGACATTCTGCAGACACAGCTGCCTCTTGGAGAGCTTGGGCCTGGCCACACAGGCTCTGCACAGTGCCCATTTGCAGATACCTGCTTTTAATTCCTGATTTTCAACTGCCCACTTTACCTTTTGCACCCTGCACCTAACTGCCTCCAAATACACTGGAAAAGGAAAAGGCACTGCACGCCAAATACAAAGACCCGGGGGCTGGGTCCCAGTGCAGCTCCCTGCAAGTCATGTGATCGTAAATAAGTCACTAGAACTCTCCGAGCCTTGGTTGCCTTGTTGTTGGTTGTTCTCAGCCATTAAAGTCATCCAATGTGGACATAGTGTTGGAAATTCCTGGTAAACCTCTCACCTTTTCATTCCCTGCTCAGAATCCCCTAAGGACTCAGGAATAACAACTGAAAAGCTATCTCCTCTTCTCCAAGGGCCTAGGTGGACATCTGCTAGAGCTCTGAAGCTTTGCCCATGGCTCCCATGGGAATGCAAACTTTTTGTGCACACAGTTTTGCATCTCTGCACCCCCCAGGTCATGGGTAAAAGTGTTGATCATGATGAGTGGAAACTATTTTGCCTAATTTCTAGGCGAAATTGCTGACTTCTCCTTTTCTCTCTTCTGAAGAAACTGCCTTTCCTCCCTCCCACCCACTCTCCTCCCCAGGAGTTCTGCCCCTGCAGCCTGGGCCTGAGCATGGTCATGATTTCTAGCAGGCCTCCTCCAGCCCCTGGGGGCAACACTGTTGTCCTTTTTGTTTTGTCCATAGTCCTGAAGTCATGACTGGTTTCCTGGGATCAGAAATCTGGCCCTGAGTACCAGAGCTGAGCTGTCAATGGTCCTGCATTTGGCTATCCCCTTCTGCCTCTCACCCCAGCCCTAGTCATTGGTGACCTTTATAAAGCAATGGACTGATTGTGGCTTTGCTTCTGAAGCCCTGAGTGCAAGATATCCTGCTGCTGCAGCTCACTGGTGGTGACCTGAGAATGCACTAAAATTATCTGAGCTCCAGTTTCTGCATCTGGAAAATGGGACAATGATGACTGGACTAATACTGTCAACTCACCCTTGGAGCAACTGTATGTGCTGCGTCTGAACGTCATCACCAGCAACTCCATCACAGGGCTGGAGCTGCCCATCATTGAGAGCTTGCTAAGGTCTCAGTGGAGTTGACTCTTAATGAACAGTGTCTCATTAACCCACACATTCCTGTAAGGCCTGGCTCCTCTTTCCAAGTACCTCCCTGCTTTCTTTGGAGGTTTCTGTGAGAAGCAAAGGATGTGGTGCACGTGCGTGCAGGAGTCTAGATGTTAATCAGTCCTAGGATTAGGCCGGGGAGACAGGAGGGCTGGATGGACCCTCCCACTTCATTTTAGGAGAAGCAGCTCAGATAAGAGACAGCTGTTTGGACTCTTGAGCTTGAGCAGAGTTGAATCCCAGCTCTGCCACTTTCTTTTCTTTGGTACCAGGGATTGAACCCAGGGGTGCTTAACCACTGAGCCACATCCCCAGTCTCTTTCTTTAAAAAATATTCTGTGTAGAGACAGGATCTTGCTGAGTTGCTTAGAGACTTGCTAAGTTGCTGAGGTTGGCTTTGAACTCATGATTCTCCTGCCTCAGCCTCCCAAGCTGCTGTACAGGAGTGCCACCATGCCTGGTCAGCTCTGCCACTTTCTATTGTGAGGTTTTTGGGCAAGACACTTAGCTGCTCTGAGCCTCAGTTACCTTACATGCAAAATGGGCTAAGATTCATCACTTTGAAGAGTAAATGATGTAAGGACTGCTACAAAACCATCATCAGTGGCGCTAAGTGTACCCGATACACTATACTGTACAGATGAGCAGGCAGTCTGGCCCACAGGACATTTCAAAAGTGAAACTTCATGTCTTTGATTTTATTTTTATTTGATCATCATCAAATGGGTTTTCAGGATAGGTAAAGAGGGTAATGGTCATCCAGAAGAGAAACTGAGGCTCACAGTGTCATGGCTGCCCAAGACACAGCAACTCTCTAGGTGGATCCTGGCCCCAGGCTTGTCTGACACTGGGCCCTTGCTCACCTCCAGCCTCTCAGCCTCCTGACCCAGCCACCTGCCTCTCTGACATCTTTGTGCCTGCCCGGGACCCTGAGGTGTTGAGGCCCACGTGAGCCTTCTGTCCTGGCTCTGGCCCTCTGCACCCTCTGCCCCCCATCACTGGCTCCCCAGAGTCCGCTCCTTGGCCGAGGGGCGTGCTGCAGTGAATCAGCCTCCTTTGTGGCGTTGATTAGAGGCCTCCTCCTACAAACATCAAAGCTTCAATTAACATGGGCCGCTTGCAACCCTCTTGCAAAACTCTGATAAGAATAGAATTTTCTCTTGGAAAATGGATTTTTATTTAGTTGTGTGTACTGTTGGTTAAATGACCTACTCTATACACTGGCGCTGAGATTCCGGGGACAATTAGGGGGCTCGTCAGGAACTGGTTATCTGAAGGAAACAGGCGCCGGGCTGTTTAGCTGTCTAATATCCTGACGGGGGCGGGGGGCAGAGGCAAATTAAAAACAGGCTTCTCCCCTTCTCCAGACACGGGGAACTGGGGTGCTGTGCTGAGCTGGGGCTTTGTGGTGGGAGGTGGGTAGCCCCAGCTCTCATGGGGGTGTGGCTTGGTGGTGGCCCCCTGCCTTGTGTCTAGATTGCTGTGTGTGTGTGTGTGTGTTTGGGGTGTTCAGGATTCTCTGGGTGCTGTCCAGAGTATAGCCTGGCCTCAAGGAGGGCCCAGGGGAGGCTGGTCGGCTAGGTGAGCAGGGGTCAGGATTCAGGACCAGCGCAGGAATGGGGGCACCTGAGCAGAGGAGCATGTGCGGCTAAAGCCCTTATTTTTCTAACGACCGTTTCTCCTTCTATTGAACTTGACCTTCTCTGAGAGTATGGGCCAGGATAACTTTTAGGAAGTGTTTTCTCCTCAATTTTATTGCTTCTGGGGAAAGGAAAAAAAGCAATTCCCACCCACCACCCTGCTTAGAATCCTGGGAGGTCACTGAGTGAGCACCCCTGACTTAACTCCCTGTTGGGCTTGAATCTTTTTGGTTCTCAGGAACCTTCAGAAAAAGGGAGTTCTCTGTTTCCTCCAACCCTCCTTTAAAGCTTCCATCCACCACTAGTAAAGTTCTCCCTATGGTCTAACCACATTCTCCAGCTGCATTTTCAGTCTATCTGGAATGAGAATACGTACATTTGGTGAAGGGAAGTGGGGGAGTGGCCTGGCTGGGAGTGGGGTCTGGGTTGGGGGTGGGAAGCGCGGCTGGGGAGGCAGAGGCAGGAGTAGAAGAAGAGCAGCTTGCTGGCCAGCTTCTTTTCCTTCGGCTGGGGAGGCCTGGCCTAGCATGACTGTATTGATTCAATTATTCCCTACAATGTAATACTCTGCATTTGTGTGATAGCAACAAACAGAGTTGAAAGACATACAAAAATAAATGATCTGAAAGTTAATATGGCTGAATGGGCATCTATGAATTCGAGGAGAGAGGTTTTGTTTTACATTGTAAAATCAATAGTGTGCAGAACAATGTCCTAACTTCCCCCAGGGACCCCGGCGAACCCGCCCATATCGATCGCCATGCAAATTAATTGAATTCATGAAATCCACATTGCTGGGTAATTGATGCTTCTTATAATTACCTCCGAGTTATGAGCTTTTAGGGGATTGCATTGATTCCTGGGCAGCAGGGAGGGCAGGGAAGGGGAGGGAGGAGGTGGCTTCCGGGAACCGTAGATAGTGGCTGTCCAGGTGCACAGTGGGGTGATGGTGGTCAAGGCTGGAGTGAGGGGCATTTGCCTGGTGGTGGTGGAGGCAGGGATGGCTGAGGTCTCACTTCTCAGAGTTTATTTACCCATCCTGGGAATTCTGGGAGTTGGGAGAGAGGAGTAGGAATCCTCTGTCCTGAACATTTGAAAGGACTCCCAGGAGGATGGTCCCCTTAGCATCTCCTGGGATTCATTCAGCATTTATTATGTGCCAGACATTGTTCTGAGTGTTTTATATATTTCACTAAATCCTCAAAACACGAGGTATGTACTATTGTAGTCTCCTATGGTTGTTGAAGAAATGAGGTACAGAGAGGGTAAGTATGTTGTCCAAAGTCACACAGTGGTGGAGCTGAAATCTTTGACCAACTAATTTGTGAACAGGCTTCGAAGAGTCACCTGCCTGGATCACAGGAGCTGCACGTTGATGCTTTTAAATATTTTTCATAGAAAGGGTCTGTGACCTTCATCAGATTATCACTGATGCAAATATCTTTTATATAAACATTGTTTCTGTTACTAATGCCTTATATTTGTACAATGATGAGTATTTGAATACTCTGTGACCTTGGAGAAGTCACCTAATTTATCTGAGCTTCTTCCACAACTGTAAAACCCAGAGGTTGAGGCAAATGTTCTCCAGGTTTCTTGCAGTTCTGGCATCTGTGGTGACACAGAGCATTTTCTTGTGTAGGCCTTTGAAGAAGCCCTAAGCTGAGGAGGATGCTGGGCAGAAATGACCCCTTTTTTATATCTGAGAAACTTAGATACAGAGGGTCTAGTTCTCTTGTGAAAGATCAGGTGGCACATTAGTGGCAGGGACATGATGAGGACAGGTGAGTCAGTCTCCAAGCAAGGCATGCCTGAGGCTTCCACCTTCTGAATGCCCGACCCCCCTGTGTGGATCAGCAAAGCCCAGGGAGAAATCAGATGTCAGGTCCTGGAGTCTGTCTGCTATCCCTCTGCGTTAGAGCCACAGGCAGCGTGGCTATAAAGAGTCCCTTGTCTCCCTCGCTTCTGCTTGGGAAGGTTATCTCCCCTCACTGGGCTCAGGACTCTCACTGCAGAATGAGCCTGGTTTGGGGGCTGTGGGTGGAGCAGAGGTCAGGGATGCTCTTGGCCTAGGGTGCACAGGCTGGGTGGAGCCCAGAAGGAGGCAAGTATTCTAACAGAGAGAGTCTCCAGGACACTTTCTGAAAAGCACCTGCATGGTGCCAGCCCTCTTCTCTTCCTTCTCTGAGTTTGGCCATTCATGTCAACCTTCCCTCTTCTCTGGTTCCGCTTTGAAGCAGTTGAGGCCAAGGTCCAGATAGAACTGTTTACTGATGACTGAAGTCTGGCCTGGCAGAGCTGAAGCACCATGAGTCACTGTCCATGTGGGGGACCTGGCCTGGCTCCATGTCCTTGCCAGGGCTGTCTGGGCTGGTCAGGTGGCATTCGCAGCAGGGAGAATGGGCTGAGTTCAAGGTGGTGGCAGGGGCAGTCCTTCTTGTAGCTGGAGCCTTTGCTGTGCTATTGAGGACTTGGTGTGGGGAGGATGTGCCCATAAGTCCCTTGTTGGGCACTAGGCAGTGATGCTGGTGCTCCACTTCCTGCAGCTTTTGGGCTCTCAGGGTACTGATCCCCCCAGGGGCAGCTACCTTGGCAGAGGGGACAGTGTGCATGGCATGCTCAGGGAGTTCTGTCATTCCACAGCCTCCTTGCCAACCCCAGCTCATCATGTCTTTCCTGGCACTAGTCATAGTCTTGAGGAGGTGACCCAGAAGGCTTCTGTGACTCATCTAGGCCCCCACTTCTCCGCATGGCCAGCTGGTGGGTGAAATTCTCTTGACTCCATCCCAGGGTCTAGATCATCAGCTCCTGAATGACCTTGAAGTTTACCTTCTGGACTTGTTGAGTCTTAAGAGATGGGAGGGATCTTGTGAGACTATCTAATCTAAACTCCTCATTAAAATGAGGCTCAAAAAGGACAATGACTTCTCCAAGGTCACATGGCTAGTGGGTATCAGAGTTCAATCTTCAGTTCAAGGCTTTTGACTTAGGTCCAGGGCTCATTCCATCACACCAGGATAATCTCCCAGTCACTAGGTGGCCACCTCCTCTCTGGGCATCTCTGAGTTGGGGTGGTGGGGTGGGGTGGTGGTGGTGCTGGGGACTCCAGTGGGAAGTCTCTGCTCCTCTCTCTCATTTCCTACCCTCACCCCAGAGAATCCTAAGACTTCAGAAGGATTGGGAACATGGTGAAAGGCTCCTCATTCACTGATCGTGTCTTCCCCTTGAGTTGTTGGGCCTCGTGACCTGAGAAGAACACAAGCTCCTAGACCTGGTAGAACTTCCATCATGCTCCCATCTTGGAAGAACAGCTGGCCTCCCTCAGCATCCCCTAGGGCAGAGGTGGTGTGAGGGCAGCCTCATTAGGTAAAGTTGATGAATGCATCAGGAATGTAGGTAATTGAGATTGAGAACTAATTAAAGGATGGTTGATGTTCCTCTCTTCTTTTTCTCTGCAGGAGAGGAATCTCTGTCCACAGGGAACCCCAAGAAAGGTCTAGGGTAAGGTATGTCATGAGCCCTAGAGTGAAGGACACTTTCAAATTATCTACCTGCCTACACATCATCCACCTATCCATCCATCCATCCCTCCCTCCCTCCACCCACCCACCCATCTCCCATTTATCTATTCATCCATCCATCCCTCCCTCCCTTCCTCCCTCCATCCACCCATCCCTCCATCCACCCACCCACTCATCTATCTCCTATCCATCCATCCATCCCTCCCTACCCATCATCCACCTATCCATCCATCCATCCCTCCATCCACCCACTCACCCATATATCTCCCATCTATCCATCCAGTCATCCATCCATCTACCCAATATGTTTTTCCCTCTCCCAACATGCAAGGGTACTAGTGTGGCAGTTGCACTAGTGGGTACCAAGATGGAGCATGCTGGAGGGTGCAAGGCAGCAGGTGTACAAAGAGGAGGACAGATTTTTGCTCCTTACCAGAATTTCTTGTAGTTTCCAACAATTAATTCCTGGGAAGACTCAGATAAGAGATTGGATTTCCTTCTGTAAAAGATATTGGGATCCCTGGGTTTATATCCAGTGCTGCAAAAGTGTATTTAGTATTGCAGGCCTTTGCAAAAGTGTCTTCACTATCACAACCACCTTGGACATTTAAGGAGGGCCCACGAAGCCTGCTTCCCCATGGTCTCATTTAGCCCTTGCAACCTCTGCCTGCAGCCAGGACAGTTATTAGCCCTCTTTCACAGATGAGGAGTAGACTGAGACCTGGAGAGGTTAGCAGAGCAAAGGTGCCTCCTGAGGAACCCAGAATTGTGAGGGAATGGGAGTTAAGGCCAAGTTGGAAGAGTCTCATGGGGCAGAAATGAATAGTGTCCCTTCTCTTTCTTTATAAACTTTGTTTTAAACTTCTTGCATATTAATTCTAACCCTGGATGTGGGCCACATGGAAGTCAGAAAGCAAAGAAAACTGAGAGCTAGGCCTGTGCTCCTGGTTTTCAGGGCTGGGTGGCACCAATAAGTGTGCAATAAGGAGCTTTGACTTTGTGTTTGATGTGAGTTCTCATCTGATTTTCTCATCTGGTGGCTCTTTGCCACATCATGAAAACACACCCTACCAGGCAGGATTTATTATCACCATTCCACAGTGAGAAACGGAGGCAAAGAGAGTCAAAGTCACTTGCGCAAGATACTCCAGATAATAAGGGGGTCACTGGGCTTGTGGCCATGTGAGGTAAATGCCACCTTGTGTTCTCTCCTCCCTGCCTGCTTGCTGGTCTAGGCAAACCACATAGCTTTGTCAATGTGGGAAGAGTCTGGGACAAGGAGGAGCCACTTGGTGCTATTGCCTTTCTTGATCCCTTCTGCCCTTGTGGAGCCCAAGCCAGGCCTGCCAGGTATCATCAACTCAGTCTGTGGCAGGACCTGCAGGGACTCCCTGGTGCCTCTGCATCATCTCCTTACCCCCTGTTCTGAACACTGACTGAGCTCAACTGTTTCACACCCAGGTCCCAGGAGCCACTGCTGTGTGTTTGATGCCCTGCTGGGGGTTGGGGCTCTAGATTCAATCCAAGCCCCTGTCTCAGCCATCCATGTTGTGTAGCAAATTATCCCAGCACTTAGCAAGTTAAAACAACACTAAACATCTGTCACTTCACATTGTTTCTGTGGGTCAGGAACTCTGGAGTGGCTTAGCTGGATGGTTTTGGCTTGAGGTCTCTTGGTGTTGCACTCAGGGTGTTGGCTGGGGCCACAGTCTCATGAAGGCTGGACTGTGGCTGGAGGCCCACTTTTAAGCTGATCTACTCCTGTGGTTTGCAAGTTAGCCCTGGCCATTGGTAGGAGGCCTCAGTTCTTCACCACGTGAACTTTTACATAGACTCTATGTCTTCCCAACATGATTTCTCCCAGAGTGGTGATCCAAGATAGGGAATAAGGAGAGGACTGCAGTATCTTTCATGGACTAGGATCAGAAGTCACCCTGTCACTTCTGCCACATTCTTTTTATTAAAAGATAGTCACTAAATCTGGTCATACTCAAGTGGAGGGGAATTAAGTTTTGTTTGTTTGTTTGTTTTTTTGGTACTGGAGATTTAACTGATAGGCACTTAACCACTGAGCCACACCCCCAACCCTTTCTATATTTCAGTTTGAGACAGGGTCTTCCTAAGTTGCTTAGGGCCTTGCTCAGTTGCTGAGGCTGCTATGAACTCAGAATCCTCCTGCCTCAACCTCCTGAGCCACTGGGATTACAGGTGTGTACCATATACCCAGCTGAGCTTCCTTTTAAAAAATTATTTTTATAATTATATTTTTAATTGATACAGAATCATTGTGCATATTAATGATATAATATGATATTTTGATATGTAGCATATGTTGTGTAATGATCAGATCAGATAATCAGCACATACATCATCTTATACATTTATCATTTCTTTTTTTGTGTGTGAGAGCATTTGAAAAGTTCTAGCTATTGGAAACATACAATATTGTTAATTATAGTCACCCACTATGTAATAGGACACCAGAACTTACTCCTCCTATTTACTTATAACTTTTAAGCTCTATTTTTTACAAGGAGGAGTGGTTAAAAAATGGTGAAAATGTTTTAAAACAACCATACCTGCAACTGTTCAATTTTGGGGTACAGATAAGCCCCTCAGCTCTTTACCAGGTACCTAGCCAGCCTCTGCCAGATACTTTTTGGGCAAGGCCCTCTGATCCTATCTCACAGCTCCTTTTAGGACCGGGTGGGTCTGCAACTTCATCTTCCCATGTACCCAGTTTTGTTCCTGGCATTTCAGGTCTCCATGCTGCTACCTTTCTAGCTCATTTCTTATCGCTTCCTTTTATTCTGGCTCAGTGTTCTTTCCTCAGTCTTTATAACCAAGATAGCTTCAATTTATTGAACAGTTATTATGTGCCAGGCATTATACAAATATTCTCCATAACTCTTAGATAACTCTGCAAAACGAGGAAAGAGAGGTTCAGAAAAGTCAGTGCCTTGTCTGAAGCCACATAGCTTGTCAGTGGTAGATCCAGATTCAAACCATACTCCCTTCTGACTGTTACTAGGCTCTGACTTTGGTCCACCTACTGAGCCATCCTCTGGCCTCAGCCCTTCCCAGCATTCAGAGGGCCTGGCTTAAGAATGCCCCCCTGGGGAGGCTTCCTCGGATGGGATCCCCGCTGGCCATGAGTGATCCCTGAGAGTCCTCCTGAGTCATTGTCGTTTTGTCTTTATTTGTGTATAACTCCATCTTCCCTATCAGCCCGCGAGTGTCTTGAAGGCACATGCTTGTCGAATGGTCCCCTGTTCCCGAGAGTGCCCTCACAGCACCTGGCACGCAACAGGAGCACAGCAAGAATTTGGGACACCAATGAATGAAAGGGCCCCCAGCCAGGATGCCAGCTGTGATTCAGAGGCTCTGTACTCCTGCCCGGTCCTCCAGCAGGTCTCAGGCACGAGGTCAGAGTTCCCCTGGCCAGTCTGCTTTGACCGTTTCCTACCTGCCCCTCTGCCCAATGCCCGCCGGCCCCTCCTCACTTGGGCACAGCTGGCTCCTCCTGGCCTCATCTCTGCCGCTGCCTGCCCGCCTGGCTTTACCCCCCTTCCTGTTATCACAGCTCCCAAACTCCCTGCTATTTCTTGCCTAAATTGATTCTCAGTAAAATCTCTCTTTATTCTGACTCCTCAGGCCTCTTTAGGTTTGTTCCTGGAATCTTTTGTCCCTTTCCCATCCCCCAGCTCATTCAAGTCACTATCCTCAGCTTCCGTCCCCCACCCCCCACCCTCCCCAGGGTAGTCTGGACCTGTTGCCGGCTGAGCCCCTTCGTGCGGCACCCCCTCCCTGCTGCGCCTATCTCCCTGGCTCTGTCTCCAAGGTTACCCGGCGACTTTGCTGTCTCTGCCTCCTCTTCCTGCCTCCCAGGCTCAGCTGTTGCTGCAGGGAGGGCTGAGGGGGGCTGGGGGCTCCTGCCTTCTCCCCATCCTTTACCTGTTGCTCTGTCTTTGTCTCCCTCTCCTTCCTTCCTCCTTTCCTCTCCTTCTCTCCTTGTTTCTTTGTGTCTTTGTCTCTCTCATTTCTTCCTGCACTCCTCTTTGTTTCTCCATCTTTCTTTTTCTGTCTCGCTCTCGTTTTCCATCTCTGTTTTCTCTGGGCTGCTCTCTCTCTTTCCCTCTTCGCTGTCTCCCCATCTGAATTCTTGTTTCTCACTCAGATATAATAAACAATTATTCCTGGCCCCGTTCCCTGGAGGCCCCTGTCCCCCAGGCATCCTGGCTCTTCAGGGTTTGGTGCTAAAAGGCTTTGCAGGAATAAAGCCTGAAGCCCAAAGCGGGGCTGAGTTTGTTCAGGCTGGTCATGAAGTGCCTGGGAGGGGAGAGGTAGGGCCCCTCGATAGCTCGTGCACCCCGGTTTCCAAACACATACCAGGCCTGAGGACAGACTGGTGCCCTGTGGAGGGCAAGCCTGGTATGAGCTGTGGCCAGGGCTGAGAGTCCCCGCCTCCTGCATGTTGGGGTGAATGCTGTGGGTGACTGAAGCTTTCTATAGCTGCCTGTGATCCACAGGTTGCCTCTTTTTGTCAGAGCGACAAGGCATGTGCGGGGCCTCACCCAGGCTTAGATGCACACGTACGTGCTCAGTACGTGTGCATCTCCTTTCTGACTGGGGCTGGAGAGAGGCATGCAGGGCCTCCTTCTGGCCTTCTTGACAGATGGACAATATGTAATATTTTAGAGGAAATAAAGCTTTTCCCAAGAACCTTTTGAGGAATTTTCCCAGAAAAATTAAGAGAAGAATTTTTCCATTTAGTTTTTTTCCATCCCCCACTACTGAAAATTTTCATTTTTCTCTCAGACATTCATATCTGTACCTAAACATAGTAAATGGCTTCCATCTTTGAACATGATCATTACACTAATGTGCTTTCCCCCGCCTACAGTGCTGGGGCTGGAACCCAGAGCCTCATGCAAGCAGGGCAATTGCTCCTCTACTGAGCGATAGCCCCTAACCCCTTAATGCATCTCGATGTTCCTGAAGTGTTAGTGATATTCTAAAGGGCTCTAGAAACAAAACCTTGCATACATTTGAACCCCCTCATGTTTCCCTTTGGCTTTAATGTTTCTACCCCCGACCCAATATATCTCTAGATTAATGCCCTGTGGGATCAGGCTATCATGACGGGTACTAGGGTCTCCTAAAGACAGGAGCAAGGATACTCCCTGCTCAGCCAGGTTTACCCACCCAGATCTGCTCAGACCCAGCCCACCCAGTCAGACCACACCCAGTATGGTCAGGTTCAACCAGGTTCAGCCAGACCTAGTAGACCCAGGGAGGCTGAATGAAGCAACAGTTTTTAGTGAGGTCCTCCCTGGTCCCAGAGAAGGAGAGGGACTCTTTCTGACTTCTGTCCCAGATTCCCAGGATGAGCCAAGGAAGCAGGGCCAGGGCTTGGACCTTCCCTCAGAAACCCAGATGCATAGGAGGACAATCCATGCCATCCTGCCCCTCCTCTGGCTTCTACAAATACATGGGAACACACATTTCCTCTGTGCTAGCCCTAGGCCTTCCCCAACTTCATCTCCTATCTTCCCTGTTGATCCATTACTACTGCCTTTTCAAAAATGGATGGAAACCACACTTCCTCCTAGCAGTCTTCCCCAATTAACTCCATTCATTCATTCATTCATTCAATACGTATTGGTGGAGTATCTGCCACATGCCAGGCCCCATAAGTGGCACTGGAAATACCTTAGTGAACAGGATGGGTAAGCTTCCTGTCCCTCTCTTCATACATGGGAGGGACAGATGTGGTGGGTGACTAATAGACCCTACCCCAGCTGGTGGTCAAGGAAGACCCAGTTCCTCTCAAAGGAGAAACATCTTAACCTGAGAGGGAAGTTCTGGTTCATCTTGGCAGTAACTAGTGGTATGACCTTGGACAGGTCATCAGTCTCTGAACTGATTTTTCTCATCTCTGAAAGAAAGGGTCCCTTTTTGCTCTAGAACACTTGTTTCTACTTAAAAGCAAATTTACTTTCAGACAAATTTATGAACATTATCTCCAGAGATGGGCAGTGTAGAAAAAACACGAAATTCCATTTAAGCATACAAGAAAAGGAAAGAGAAAAATAATAGACTAATCACAACAAAACAAACATTCAGACAACCTAGCAAAACCATACGCATGGTCCACCTGCGGACTTCTCAGGGTCAACAGCTCCAGCCAAAGCTGGCAGTGGTCCCTGCCCCGAGGTCCCTGGGGATGTGCTTCCTGACCCCGCCTCCCCACCTCCTTTTCTGCTCTGCCATTCCACTGCACCCCCTGCCGTTCGGCCTGGCATGGGGCAGCATCAGGCACCCCAGGACCTTTGGAGTCGTGGTACACTGTCCCTAAGGGCAGAGGGCCGCCTCTGTGGCTGCCAGGACTGGCCTGGCGTCTTGGGCCGCATCCGAAGAAGAGGCCACCCTGCCAGGGTCGCTGGGTGGATGCTCCCCAGGTTGGACCTTGCAGGCTGCCGGCAAGCAGCGTGCCTCTTGGGGACTGTGACAGGGTCTGGGCTCGCCCCACCTGGCGGATGGGAAGCAGTGCAGCGTGCAGCCAAAAGATGGCAGCACTGCACCGCCTCAGGCGCGAGCCGCAGTGGGCAGCAGGAGCGGCGTCCTCAGGTGTGTGCCAGGGTCGCGAGCCGGGCCTGCCCTTTGTTCTCCCAGGCTCTGAGTCGTGGGCAACGCCGTTTTGGCTGGGCCCCGCGAAGGTGTGGCTCCATCGAGAGCGATAGGCAGGTCTCTGCATTCTGGTGGCCTCTATCCCTGAATGGCTCCCTAAACCTCCAGGGCCAGTTACTGTTTCAGTGCTCAAGGATCTGGGAGTGGGACCCTAAGACCGTGGATAACCCTAACGCGGCCCCCTGCTCATGCCAGCTGGTCTTCTCTCGCAGACGAAAGGAGAGGGCAGAGGGAGAAGAGGCAAGGGTGGCCAAGATCTCAGACGGGCTCCATTCTCATTGCACGGCTTCCACCACCAGTTCACCACTTGCTTGCTGGGTTCCCTTGGGCATGTAACAACCTCTCTGAGTTTTTCATCTCTAAAAAGAGAGTAATGTTATGTTTTGTTAGTGTTAACTATTTCAATGACATCTCTAACAGACCTCCACTGCCCTGTGTGTTAGCCAATGCAGAAGCATTTCTCATTGGTCTTGTTTCCTAATAACCTCTCATGCTTGCCCTGTCTCCTCTCTCAGGAACCTCAGCCCCTGCACTGTTCCCCTCATTAATAGCTCAACCTACTATTTGTCGGGCATAGACACCATGCTCAGTACTATGCCACACCCCAATGAACCCTTGTAATGAACCTTTGAGGTGCCAGCTCTTATTAATGGCAATGCTAGGGCTCAGGAAGATGGGAGTAATTCACTCTAGGTCAGACGGTAGAGCTAGGATCCACCTGGGTGTCCCAGCCCTAGACTCCCATCCTTTAAGCCCCTTGGCCCCTAGTCTGTTTTCTCTGGCTCAAATGCAGTCAGGGTTCTGAGCCCCTTCTCTGGGTTTCTGACCCTGCCACAAACTCTGTATGCTCTCAGTGCAGCTGCTGAGCTCCTGGGGGCAGGGGGAGGGGTGGCGCCTGAGCCTCAGCTGCCCTTGGGTGTGTGTCCTCACGCTCCTTGGCTTGGGGCAGGGCATTGAAGGAACAAGTCCTGGGAGGCTGGGCCTCGCCCCGCCTGGTGCTCCCCTACCCCCGCTAGAGCTGACTTGTTAGGCCGAAGGAGCTGACACCCTAACAGTGCCTGTCAGACTCCAATGAGTTGATGATGTGGAAACTGGTTATTAAGTATAATAACAGTGGTTTGGTTTTTCCACGGTTCTGCCTGTAAGTGCCTAAGTGACAGCTGGCTTGTGCCATGGTGCTGCATTCTAAGTGGACTGAGGATGGGGCACTGGGGAGGGTGTGGGGGCTCTTCTGAGGTTTTGGAAGGAGGGAGGCCAGAGGTGCTGCTGGGCATTATTCTATGGGCATCTTTCAGTCCAGGAGGCTGGTTGACCCTGACTTCTGGGCCAGGATCTGGATGGATGGAAGTGTGAATTTAGGACATTAAACTGTGTCATGCTATATCCTCAAACCTGCAGAACCCACATTTACACCATTTTCCTCATCAACCCAATCCCTGAGCCAATGGTTTAAGAACTGGATGGGAAACCCGAAGCTTGGGGTCCAAAATAATTGCTTCGACTTCATTGCTTGTGATCTCAGGAACATGGCTTACCTCTTTAGTTTGGCCCATTTTCACAATGAAGGATTTGAACAGGGTAAATGTATACATTGATGACAAGTTCCAAGTCTGTGGACAATGGAAGCAAACTTGCTGTTAGATCAATGAGTGAAGACTGGCATATGGGTACAATGGAATATTACTCAGCCTTGAAAAAGTAGGAAATCCTGCCATTTGCAACAACATGAATGAATCTGAAGGACTTTTCACTAAGTGAAATGAGTCAGTCATGGAAGGACAACACTGTATGATTCCTCTTTTGTGAAAACATCTAGAATAGTCAAACTCTCAGAAGCAGAGAATGTATTGGCTGTACCAACAGTAGCAGAGTTTGGAGCAAGATGGAGACTGAGGCAAGGGGAGAGGAGTTGTTATTCAGTGGCTGTAGAAGTTTCAGTCACTCTGGATGAGTGAGTTCTGGAGATCTGGAGTACAGCAAAATGGCTGTAGTTAGCAGTATGGTACTGGGCACCTCAAAATTTAAGAGAGTAGACCTCATGTGGAGTGTCCTTATCACCCCCACACCAGCAAAAAAACCAAGGGACACAGGCAAATTTTGGAGTGTTGGATACACATATCACTGATGGTGATGAGGTATCATGGATGTTTTCATGTGTCTGAAGTCATCTGATTGTACACATTAAATACGTGCAGTTCTTGCACATACCAACTTTTATCTTGATTAAACTCTCAAAACAAAAGTAACTCTTTTTTCATATTTTAATCATTTCATTCTTTTAATCCATATTCTTCATTTTACATTTTTGGGTCAGTCTTATGCTCTTCACATGCCTGCTCGAACCAGACTCACTCTCTTTGAGAACTGCCCCCCCCCCCGCCCCGCTATATACACATTGATTCTGATAGCCACAATGTGTGTGTGACCAAGGCCCCTCGCACAGCTGATTGTGTCAGGAATGGAGCCCGGCCCTAGAGAAATCAGTGCATTGGTTGTCTATGGCCAGACACCTGTTCATTGAGATGTGAACCGACAAGAAGGCTGAGAGTCATGGGCAGATCATCTAACGCTGGTTCCTTAAATCGACAGCCTATACTTCCCTGCAAAGTCCCCCAGACTCCCTCGGCCCATGACTTGAGACCCAGGTCCTCAGCCTTCCTTGGATTCTGTGATATACTTCCATAAATGAGCCCTTTCTCTCTCCTTGGAGTGGGTTTCTGTCAAATCCAACTAAATGTTCCTTAAGACACTCACAAAAGTAATTTGCTGCAGGACCTATTTTGGTTGACCCACGTGGGACTTTAAATTTTAATGCCAACATTTAAAGTTCTAGAATTTCCAATAGAGATCCCATGTCTGGCCTTGTTTCAAGAATGGTAAGCACTAGTAGCAGTGGACCTGCATGTCCACTTGGCAACCATGGCTGCAGCAATCCCCCTGTGTCATGGAGTTCATGCTGCCTGACTTGCCACAGTCCCCACCACTCCCTTTTGCATCTCCAACACAGTACCAAGTGCCAACAGGTAGTTATCATGTCTGATCTTCCCTACTCCTCTGCACTCAGTGTCTGGCCTGCCTCCCTTGTTCAGTGAGACTGTATACTGTGCACGACACCACGCTGCTCATCAAAGAAATTACAATGAGAAATCAAAGAGCTTAGATCAGGGAACCAAGACCTTTATATGAAGAGATAGAAGACACCCCCGACATCCTTTGCAGCTTAAAATTCTAGGATTCTATATCATCATGAGCCTCTGACTCTCTTCCTGACCTAGAGTGGTGCAGCACTTCATTCAGGGAAATCGTCATCTCATGTTCAGTTCTGGAAGAGAGCTTGTCCCTCTCCCCCTGTCCTCAGCCTGTCCAATCTGACACTACCGATGACTCACCCTGGCATGGTGTGCATGTTGGGATGCTGTCTTAAGCTAGCCATGGACTCTCTGCCTGCTTCAGCTTCCCCATCTGGCAGAACCCAGGGTATTGGGTTGTGGAAAATGTGTGTGTTTGGGTTTGAGGTTGTCAGGCTTCCTGTTCTATGAATGACTTTGGACAAAGTGCTTCACCCCTCTGTGTCCACTCCTCTGCAAACTAGAATAAATAACTACTGTATGGAAAAGTTAGTCTGTTCTGAAAGCTGGAAAGTGCTAGACAAATTAACAATTATTGTTATCAATTTCCTGCGTACAAACAGCAGGAGATATTTTCCCCTCCCCTGTATCAAGGGGATAGCAGGAGAATGAAGTGAAGTGGTATGCGTGGCAGCGCCTTGGAAGGGAAATTGTTCCCATCACAGGGGATTCTTGCTTTGTGATTATTAATATAGTTTCGCCAAATGGTCTTGGCTGGAAGCCCGAAGGTGTAGCAGCTGCTGAGGCTCGGAGCACACCGCTGCGTGGCTCCTGCCTGACTCCTCCAGGCGACACCCACCTTTTCTTCTTCTCTGGGCCGGATTTCTTCTGCCCCTTAGGACTTGGCCCCAACTGTCCTTCTCCCACCAGGCCTCCTGCACGAATCCAGCTCTGCTGGCTCCCCACAGCATCCTTACTGTCTTGCAAGGGATGTCAAGGGCCAGCAAGGGCCCACCTTGGAGGGTTTTAGTGGCCACACGGTGGTTTCACTGCCAGGTCCTGTTCTGGGAACTGGTGTTAATGTGATGAATTAGCAGATGAAGTCCTTGGTCTCGTGGAGCTGACAGTGAGGAGGAGACAGAGATGACATACAAGTAAACAAATGAGCACACATGCAGACAGGATTTTGGCAGTGGTAAGTTCCATGAAAAAACTAAAACAGAGACAAGACGCTCCACAGGGTGTGGGTTTGGGGATTGTGGTTGGTTCTTGCTGCAAAAGAGGAGAAGCATTCCATGCAGAGGGAACAGAATTGGCTTATTCAGAGTCCTGAGTTAACTGATGAAGAGCAGAGGAGGAGTGTCTGGACCAGCCAGTCAGCAGCAGCAGAGTAGGACTGAAATCCGGTTCTCTGGACTCCCAGCCTCTGATAATTAAGTCCTTCTTTCTGCCTTATGAAGTGTCAGTCACTCAAGGGCAAGGCTGGGCCCCATGAACTCCTCATCTGTCAATTATCTCTGTGTGCCCCACCCACGGTCCTCCCTCTGCCTGCTCTCCATCCCATGGCAGCCTGCTTCATCCCTGCCCTCCAGCAGTAAAAGGGGTAGGAGAAGAGAGAGCACAGTGGCCGAGTGGTTCCTGTCATTAATTGCTAAGCGCAATAAACCCAGCGGAATCCCAACCTTATAATGGCCTCGTTTAATTAATGCTAAATGACTGTGGGACCCGTATGGATTTATACATTAGATCCACATTAACACCAAATCGTTTGATCACGAATAACTGTTAAAATAATGAACACAGGCGCTTTACAACTAGATGAGAAGGCGGTGACTCAGCCTCCTGCCCAGCCTGGCGGTGGGGGTGGTCAAAACCCCTTTCTGGATTCTGCCTCCTTTGCCTTCTCCCTCTTGCCTGGCGAGTTGCATTTCCAAAAGGCGTTTGTGGAGCTGTCCATGTGCCAGGTGTGGTGCTAGCACACTGTATGTGATGGGGGCCAGATGGGGACAAAACTGCCCTCCAGGAGCTCAAGGTCTAGGTAGGGAGGTGAGGTGTGCACTTGAAAATGAAATATACTGTTAGAGAAGCACATTTATCAGGCACCTGCCAAGTTTACAAAAACTTAACCCACTCAGTATGGGGAGGAAGGTACCATCATCAGCTGACAGATCAGAAAACTGTTAAGGTGAGCCTCTGGGGCTGGGGATGTAGTGCGGTGGTAGAGCACTTGCCTAGGATACACGTGGCCCTGGGTTCAATCCCCACCATTGCCCACCACTGCCCCCCCAAAAAAAAAAAAAAAAAAGTATCTTGCCCAAGGTCACCCACCAAGTTGAGGGAGAACTGGAAAAAGTTCTCCAGATTTAGCATCCCAAGTTTTGTTCATTCCATCCTGCTTCATAAGACAATAACCTGGGGACGGTGCTCCTCAGCCTTGGTTCCACTTCGGGCCCTGTGGATGGGGCAGGTAGGAAGGCTGTGTGGAGGAGGAGGCTTTGAGGACTGCCTGTAGGCTTGTGTTACCAATGGTGGTCAGTGACTAGAACTCTTGGGTGGTGAGAGAAAAGAATTCCTGCCTCTCCCCTTCCTCAGCCATCTCCTCTGTCCATCTTGCCCTCTGTGGTCACAAGGTGCCTCCACAGAGTATTCAAGGCCTTCTCCTTCCAGATGGTTTCACTGACATTCCTTCTGGAGAATTAGGTTAGTCAATGGCTAACCTGAGCATGGCCGTGGCATCTCCTCCCTCCCTGGAAGGAGCTGGCTCTCCTCACTGCTTACCCCTTCACTCATAATCACCTGGGCTTGACCAGTGAGCAGAGAGAGAGGAGGTGGCCCAGTGGATGATGGATGGTGAGCCTTGCAGGGCAGGCCACTCTTGGAGCACCTCTAAGGGAGAGGCCGTGGAGCCCCCAGCTGCCTTTCTCTTTCCTTCCCAACCCTCCAATCTGTACAAATTTTACATCCCTAAAGTTTCATCCAAATGGGTCCACCCTGGACAGGGGATGTTAGCAGTGTCCCTGTGAAGGTCCGACAGTGACCCCTGGAAGCTCTCAGAGCAACTTGGAAATGCTGCCTCTGAAGTCAGAGCAAAGGTTGTTGCCCCCCACCAAGGGTGTGGCACAAGGTCCTGGTGTGGGGGACCCACCAGCCCAGTGCTGGGGTTTTGTGCTCCAGGAGGTGCTCCTGCCTCCGTGCCACCACACAGCTTTTCCTGTTCTGCTCTGCGAGGCCAGCTGTCACCTATTTGTTAAGGTCCACCTCAGTCACACTCCTGAGCAGACTTCCGTACTGCACCATGGAGACTCAATCACTTCTGCTCTGCGTTTCCCTGGTGCTTTGCCCAAGCAGAGCAAGAGTCTTGTCTTACATCCACACCCACCTTCCCTGCCCATGCCTTCTCAGGTGTACAGGTGCCCACCCAGACATGATGAACTAGTCTCCTGGTTCCTTCTGACCTGGGGACCCTGTATGTGCCAGCTCAGCAGAGCCCAGATATCATCATTTTGAGTAAAAAAGATGATGGGAAAGAAAGAAAAGAAGAAAACTCTGGTCTGGGACAATTCCCCCATTCAGCAAGTCATTCACTGTTTTGTGTGTGTGTGTGTGTGTGTGTGTGTGTGTGTGTGTGTATCCGACTGAATCTTGGACTCAGAAAGCTTTATGGGACTCCTCCAAGGGGCCGTGGGTTGGCTGTTCTGTGGGTTCATGGGCTGGTCTTTATCTTCTGGGCTGAGCTGATGTTCCTGGCCACCTGCCAAATCCAGTTGCCTCCAGCAGATGTCAGAGGAGCTGAGAGGATCAGACCTGTGGTCAGGTGACAGGTGACCCCTGCTTAACTATCCACTGCTCAAATAGGCACAATATTTGTCTTCCCTTCCCTTTAGTTGAGGCAGAAATCAGCTCTCTGGAGGAAGTTTAGAGCAATGTTTTAGAACTGAGGTGAGCCCAGGGGGACACATCAGTGGGGATACTGCCCCAGTGGACCTGAGAGCCATGTGACTACCATGGGTGACCACACTGCAGCTCAACATGATGTGGCTATCTCAGTCCACTTCAACTTTGTTTTTTTTTTTGTACTGGGGAATGAACCCAGGGGTGCTCAACCACTGAGTCACATTCCTAGCCCTTTTTATTTATTTTTTAAATTTTGAGACAGGGTCTCACTAAGTTGCTGAGGCTGGCTTTGAACTTGCAGTCCTCCTGCCTCAGCCTCCCAAGCCACTGGGATTACAGGTGTGCACCTCTGTGCTTGGCAGTCTACTTTGACTTTGTCTTTGTTTTGTTCTTTTTTTTTTTTTAATACTTAGGCTGAGCATTGTACAATTGATTCCCTAGGAAAGAGCACCATTGCATGATCAGACTGGAAGATTATGGAGGGTCTGAAACGCTTAGATAAATAATTTGAATTTAGTTATTTAAGACAAACACCTGATATGCTCATCATGACTGTCTTCTTCCTCACTGCTGGAGGTTGAATGTTTTCTTGCTGCACCAAACACACGTGAAACCTCCAACGTGACGTATTAGGAGGTCTTTGGGGTGTGACTGGGTGTTGAGGGTGAAGCCCTTATGAATGGGATTCGTGCCCTTATCAAAGAGACTCTGGAGAGCTCCCTGCTTCTTCTGCCATGGGAAGTCACAGCAAGAAGTGACATCTAAGGACTAGAAAGAAGCCCTCACCAGGCCTTGAGTGTGCCAACGCTTTGACGTAGGACTCCCTGTCTCTGGAGCTGAGAGTAATAAATATTCAAGCCACCCTATCCATGGTAGTTTGTTATAGCAGCTCAAAGATACTCACCCATGGCAAGTATCAGTCATGGATCACTTCACCTTTCTCCAGTGAATCCAAGCAGAAGGCAGGAACAACCTTCAATTCTTAATGCTGAAAAAGGAGACAGGGAAGGCAGAAGGATCAGAAAGGAAGAATCTCAGACCCAGTGCAGAGCTAAGCAGAGGTTAGCCAGGCTATGGGGAATCTCCAGCCAAAGTTGGCAGAGGAGGCCTGCTTTAATCCTGGCTATGCTTAGTCATTGGTTAGGAGCAGCCTGGGAGAGACATGGCCTCACATTAATGCAATTTTGGATCTAGAGGGTGATAACTACATTTCCTGCAGCAGGAGATTTGAGATGTGCACATTCTTGGCTGCCATGTGAGAATTATCAACTCTGTGGGTGATTGACAGGAGTACAGCGAAGCATTCAAGAGTTTAGGTTTTGGAATCAGCCAGGCTAGGCTCAAGTCCCAGCTCAGTCATTGGCTAGCTGTGTGATCTCCATTGCTTGCCTGACTTCTGTGAATCTCAGTCTTTGAGTTAGTATAATGGAATTAATGACCATTAATTCATATGGTTCTTACAAGGATCAAATGTGATAGTACAGCTAAAACCGTCAATACACATCAGTAGTTAATAACTATTAGTAGGAGTGGTATTGCTATACTAATAACTATTAGTAGGTCATTGTTCATTTGACACATTAATTGAGCACTGCTCTAGGTTTTGGGGATGCTTCAGTGAGCACAACTGAGCACACATTCTAGAAGAGGGAGAGACAATAAACAGATAAACCAGAAACATGGAAAGTGTGTCAGAGAGTTGTAACTTTAAGGGGAAAAATCAACCAGGAGAGGAGAAGGGCTCTGTTCTGTGCTACAGAATGACAAAGGAAGCCCCCTAAAAAGGTAATACTCGAGCAGAGACTCCAAGGAAATGAGGACTGAGCCATTCAGAAGAATGGAGTGTGTATTCCAGACAAAAGAAATGGCAAGTGCCCATAGGGTCCAGGAGTGCTGGACCTGTCAGGGGGACTGTGTAGAGGCTGCTGAGCTACAGCAGAGACAGGTGCAGAGGGTGGCTGGAGATGAGGTCGGGGCAGTAGCTGGACAGGAGATATGGGGCCTTGTGGTCAGCATAATGACCTTGGCGGAAGGATGTGGTAGGATGATGCAGATTAAAGTCGAGTTCCCATTTCTCCATGTTCTTGTTAGTATATACACTATGTAACTTACACTTTCATGTCAATTTTGTAGGCATAAAGAAGAATTTATTTATGAATTTTAATTTAGACTTTTCTGGTTATTGAGGCAAATCTCTTTTGTTTTTTATTTATTTATTTTTAACAGAGCTGGGTATTGAACCCAGGGCTTCATATTCTAAGCAAGTACTCTACCACCAAGGCACATCCATAGTCTGAGAATAGTTCTTCATTAAAGTTTTATGAACTTGAGTTTCTGCTTCTATGGATTGTCTATTCATATCTTTGTCTATATTTTCTATAGGATTCCCTTTCTTGGGGATTTGCAAATTTCTTGCATATTAAAGCTAGTGAGCCTTAAGGACTTCAGACCTTGGAATAATTTCCATCAGTTGTCATTTGTTTGTTAATTTTGTCCGTGACATCTATAGTAAGTCAAATAGTATCATCTAAGAGTTCATGTCTACCTGGAACCTTAGAATGGGAACTTATCTGTAAATAGAATCTTTGCAAATGTAATTAAAGGTCTCAAGACGCAATTATCCTAAGATTTAGGGTTGTTCTTAAATACAGTGACTGGTATCCTTATAATAAGAAGAGAGAACAGAAAGACACAAAATGAAAGTCATGTGACAGCAGGGGCAGAGATTGGATTATGCTGCCATCAATCAAAGAACACCTAATGCTGGAAGAGGCAAAGAAAGCTGTTTGTCAGCACCTTCAGAGGAGCACAGCCCTGACAACACCTTGGGTTTGGACTTATAACTTCCAGACCTCGGAGAGGATATATTTCTGTGGTTTGAGGCCACCCAGGTTGTGGTACTATTATTGCAGCCTGTCATGGTTTGTATCTGGACTGTCTCCCACAAAAGCTCATGTGTTGAAAACACAGCCTCCAGTGCAGCAGGGTTCAGCAGTGGGGCTCAGGCAATGATTGGCTCACAAGGGCTCTGGCCTCATTAGTCAAATGGACTCACTCATTGAAGCTGAATGGACTATGGGAACCTAGTTGGAGGTCACTGGGGGCCTGCCCTGGGAAGGTTTATCTTCCTCTGGCCCCTTCCACCGTCTCTTTGCTCTCCAGCTGCAACGAGCTGAGCAACTTTTCTCCACTTGCCACCTGCTCTTCCACCATGATGTTTCTGTCTTGGATTCAGTTGGCCATGGAATAATCTGAAACAATGAGCCAAAATGAGTATTTAAAGCTGAACAGTACACATAGCCCTAGGAGAATAATTTAGATTTTGGTACTGGGAAGTGGGGTACTACTGTAACAAAGAATTAAAAATGTAGAAGTGGCTTTGGGAATTGGTAATGGACAGAGTTGCGAAGAATTCTGAAGTTCATGATAGAAAGAGCATAGGTTATACTGAAGTGATTATTGACAGAAATATGGATGTTAAAGGAAATTCTAGTGGGGTTTAATGAAAGTATGGAGAATGGTTGAGAGCCTGTTTGGAGGTTCTAGCAGGGGAACACAGCTACTCGTATACCCTTGACGGAAGAATTGTTCTCCTCTATTGGGAAAGGTTGTCCTCTGTGGCCAAGTGAGAATCTTCGGGAGGGACACACATGGAGTCGTGAGGGAGGAAGGGGACACTGGCCTAGCCAGCCAGATCAGCTGAATCAACCCTGGTCATCAATGGGGTGACAGATGTCACAGTCAGATTGCCCTCACATCCATGGAGAATGGTTGCAAAAGCATCTATCATCTTAGAGAATACATATATTGTGAGCAGAATGCTGTTGGAAATACGAACATGAAGGTACTTCTGGTGAGACCTCAAAAGGAATGAGGAACTTGTTATTGGAAGCTGGAGCAAAGGCTGTTCCTGCTATAAAGCGTGGGATAACTTGGCTGATTTATGTTCTATGATGGGGTGAGAAGAAAAGCTTGGATGTTTAGCTGAGGTTTTCAAGCAAAACGTGAAGGGTGCAGCCTCGTTTCTCTTTACTGCTTATAGTAAAGTGTGAGGAGAAAGAGATAAAATGAGGGAGAAATTTTTAACATAAATAAACCAGCATTTGATTACTAGCCAAGTTCTTGGTTTATCCAGATTGCCAAAATTAGGAAATTCCCATTGAAAAAGTATGCTCTGGAGAGAGCGGCAAGGGTGCTGGAGAGATCAGCTGTGTGATCACGAATCCACTCAACCATCTCGGCAGAAGCCAGGAATAGAGGTGGGGTTATCTGGGAAGTATCTGTGGAAAACCTTCCTGCCTAATCACATGGATTCCCTTGACATTTACAGGAGACCCACAGGTGTTTGAGAATGTTATACCAACAGAAGCACTAGAAACTTGGGCTGAAAGGGACAGAGATAAGGTGAAATGAAGGAAAACAGTCAGAGTCCTGGGATTTTATAGGCAGGGAACTAGTTGATAGGGCTACTCAGCTGTAGACATGTGCTACCCCTAAAGAAGAGAGTGAATACTCTGAGGACAGACCCAGAGATGCAGAGGCAGAGGCGGAGGGTGGAGGGGCAAAAGCTACCTCTGCAGATCCAGACGACAGACATTGAGCCAGAGGATTATTCTCTGACTTCTACACTGAATGAAGGGCTGGGGCTGTAGATCAGTGGTAGAGCGCTTGCCTAGCACGTGTGAGGCACTGGGCTCAATCCTCAGCACCACATAAGAATAAATAAATAAATAAAAGGTATTGTGTCCATCTACAACTAAAAAAATATTTTAAAAAATCCTTCAGGAGGCTGAGACAGGAAAATTGAGAGTTCAAAGTCAACCTCAGCAAAAGTGAGGCACTAAGCAACTCAGTGAGACCCTGTCTCTAAATAAAATACAAAATAGGGCTGGGGATGTGGCTCAGTGGTCAAGTGTCCCTGAGTTCAATTCCTGGTTCCAAACAAACAAACAAACAAACACCACCACCACCACCACCACCACCACCACACACACACACACACACACACACACACACACACAAAACAAACAAAAACCAAAACCTAATGGATTTTTTCCCCTCTAGGATCTGGACTCTTTGGGAATACTCCTTTATTTTGAATTCCTCCCTTTTGCAATGGGAATGTCTATCTGATGCCTGTCCCACTATTGTATTTTGGAAGCACATAGGTTATTTTTTAGTTTTTTAGGCCTAAAGATGATGGGAGATTTTACTCCAGGATGATTAATCCCCAGAGTCTTACCTATATCTGATTTACATGGTTTAGATTATGTAATTGGAGACTTTTTTGGTTGATGATATTAGATAAGACTCTTAACTTAGAATGGTTGCAGAATTGGGTTAATACTTTTGTGCAAGTTGGGATGGGATGAATAAACTTTGCAAGTGGAGAAGGATGTGAATTGTGAGGGATTAGGGGACTGACTGTAGTGGGTTGAGTAGTGTCATCCCACCCCTCAACAATTTATGTTCACCTGAGACCGACCTTGAAATGTGATCTTGTTTGGAAATAGAGTCTGCAGATGTGATTAGTAAGGGATTCCAAGATGAAGTCGGGTGGCCCTAAATCCAATAACTAGTGTCCTTATAAGAGGGAGAGAGGACACAGAGACATACCAAAAAGATGGTTGTGGAAGCC